>JAUCBJ010008077.1:0-148188 GCA_032718475.1 Nemertoderma westbladi
TTTCAGGACAAACATGTCCTGAAAGTTGCCCATCCCATTAAGTCCACGGCAACCCCCCCCCCCAGACTTTCTGCATTGTCCATGTAAATGATGAAAATTTGTTTTCTAGACAACATCGAGCCAGACATGTAAGGGGACACTTACACACAGTTCAAAGGCAGAACAGCTGGGGAAACAGAAAGTCATACTTAATAGAAAAACTGAAGACAGGCATTATAAACAATCCGACAGACAAAAATGTATTTGAGCCTTTAGCTTGTGCGGTCCATTGACTATTGATTTATATACATCACTTAAGGACTAGAAAGACTTTGTAAACAAAAAGAGGAAAAAATACTATGAAATCATAAAGAAAACGGAATACCCACAGGCCAGAGAACAACAAGCACAATTGGATACAGCCACGACTAATCTTGATGAACATGAAACACATACTGCGTGCGGCAAGACAGGTTGTCCCATGGAAAGGTAAAAATTTCTTCACCCAACAAACAAAGAATACTGTGTTGCGAACACATGTCAACTTACAAAGCACACAAAAAAAACAAAAATGCAATGAATCCAACTTAGTAACCAAGGCCTGTGATTAGCTAATTTAGAATTCATAAACTGTTTGTAGTTGAAAACTTTCTGGATGCCAAGAATGGATTGTACTATTAATAATAAATTCAGACGTAACTAAGTATTTCATTACGGAAAACAATTAACAAAAAATATATGAATGCTACTTTTTAATATTTTAAATTTGCATTCTTGTTTAAATCAAACAAACATGTAAATAATGAGTTCTGTGGTGTACATTATCATACATTATCTGGCCCTCAAGCATAGCTGCATAGACCTTGCTTCTTTGTATCTTGACGCAGTGGACAGCGGCCTTGTATTGTACATATCCAACCAGTGTCTATCTCTCTCTGGGAAGCCAAGCACATAATGTAGTGTGAGTTTACTTGTACTGGTAGTAGGTGCCACCACCACCACCATTGCACTGTCGTGTGTATGAACAAACATGTCTTGATTATGTGGATTCTATTAGACATATTTTATTTAATTTTGTCAAACATATCAACAATATGCGTATACATACCGAATACGGTATGTATGCTGTATGCGGTATGCACCCTGGGCAACATGGAGGGGAGCGTCCTGGGCAACATATGTTCTAAATTCGTGCTCCCGATTGGTTGGCACTATCCTGATGATGTGTATTCTGGCAGCCATCATCATCGCTTCCACATTAGTGGCTGACTTTGCCCACCCGACTACATGCCACCCACAATCTCCATACCAATAGAGTTCCTCAACCACATGGGCCCAGGCATTTAATTTACGGCCGTTCACAAAAGATTATATTTAAAGTGTTACGGGACCAGGGATGACGCCATTGATTGTTATTACAGGTAAATTTATTATAATAATCCCATACATAATAATATTCTTAAAAGCAAAATTAATAATAAGAGTATGAGAATCAGAGATCAATCTGTGATCAATCAATAGTCGCGGATTTTAAAACCGCACAAGGAAATAGCATACGTTTTCCACATCCTAACAGTCTTAATTCATCCAGCAACTTGCTACGTGGTACCCTATCGTATGCTTTAGAGAAATCTATAAAACAAATAAATAATTTATATTTTTTATATATTGCAAAATCAATGATAAGATGTAATGACAAAATTTGTTCCAAGCAGCCCCACTTTGGTTGCCCTCGGAATGCTTATTTATTTTTGATTTGTGCCAAATAAGAAAATAAACTTCCCAACTAAATCCAACAGCAACAAAATAAACCCAAGAAAATCCCAACTAAACTCCGGATCCATTAAATATGATGTAAGGCAGGAACACTCTTTCCATTGTCTTCTATTCCCAATTCTTTAACTTTCGACTCATATAATTGGAAGAAGTTCTCAATTGCTGTATTGTTACATGCAGTTGCCCTTGCAATGGTAAAGGCAATGGTTCTGAACATCATCCGAAGTTGAGGGAGGTAGTTGCTAAACCTGGAGCCTCTGCATTAGGGTTGGGTCATAAAAATCAAAAGTCTACGAATTACGTAGGAACTTACCCAAAGGGTGAGGTTATGTGTCCATAAAACGTGGACGTTTGATAATGGGATTACTATTATCTTTTATGAAAAATGCCCAGTTAAATTCGGGCTCCAAAACAGCCACTGTTGATCCAATCCCCATGTCATCAAATCTAAGAATGTTTGCAGGCCTCGCCAATGTTGTGGTAAACAGGAGGGCAATACTACCAACATCATATGCCAATACTATCGTTCTGTCGAACCGTTTCTCCATGGAAATGTTCATACATTTGCTGGCGTTTCGCATTTTTTTAAATTCAATACAGTGACGATGACCACTTGTCATCCATGACTGGTTCGTCACCAGCTAGAAGCCAAGCGCTTATCAGCCCATTGAAGGACCTCCTTTTGAAG
Organism: Nemertoderma westbladi; assembly: GCA_032718475.1. Classification (NCBI taxonomy): domain Eukaryota; kingdom Metazoa; phylum Xenacoelomorpha; order Nemertodermatida; family Nemertodermatidae; genus Nemertoderma; species Nemertoderma westbladi. Next base: position 2,444 of record JAUCBJ010008077.1, read on the forward strand.
GGATGTTCCCCAATCACCACGTTATCCATAATCTGCATAAAATAGTTGTAATTATTTCTATATTTTGTTTAATTTTATATTTGTATTTTATATTAATTAAGTAAATTAATGAATTAAAATGAAACTTTATGACGTAAAATATAACTACATAATTTATACCACATATTAAGGATAGGTGTAGAGCACATCCACCGTTGGAAATCCTCCAACATATTCCCCTCCCGACTCGAATCCCGAAATGGAAGTAGATATGTTCAACGTTGATGAGATCAATGACGAGGACATTGTAGCTACATTTGAACAAAAGGGAGGGGTTGGCCCTACATTATTCGCAATTAGATATTCTGGAATGTTTTGAATTAAAATTAATTGTTTTGGCATAACCTACCTATATTGTTAACATTGTTCATGCAATATTTTTTTACTAGCTATTGATATAATCTATTTGAAATCTATTCTATAATGTTTTATAACTATTTATTTATGATTGGGTCGCAATTGTTCGGGTCGCAATTGTCCGGGTGGACAAAACTTCATAATTATTACATAAATTTAAATTTAAAACAAAATATATTGAAAATTAAATCTAAAATAACCTGTTACTTCGAGTCTGATCGCGTTAGTGAATTTTATTTATCATTTTTGAATAGGTTTAATTATTGTTTTCAACTATAATACATATGCCTAAATTTAAAAACACTTACTCTCATCTGGTTTAGTGTGAAAAAGAGCGACGTGAACTGCCACGACGAAAATACGTGTGGCAGAACATGACCAGACGATCGGTAGTGATGTCCTGCAACAGGATCAACATTTCAGGACAAACATGTCCTGAAAGTTGCCCATCCCATTAAGTCCACGGCAACATCCCCCCCCCCCCCCCAGACTTTCTGCATTGTCCATGTAAATGATGAAAATTTGTTTTCTAGACAACATCGAGCCAGACATGTAAGGGGACACTTACACACAGTTCAAAGGCAGAACAGCTGGGGAAACAGAAAGTCATACTTAATAGAAAAACTGAAGACAGGCATTATAAACAATCCGACAGACAAAAATGTATTTGAGCCTTTAGCTTGTGCGGTCCATTGACTATTGATTTATATACATCACTTAAGGACTACAAAGACTTTGTAAACAAAAAGAGGAAAAAATACTATGAAATCATAAAGAAAACGGAATACCCACAGGCCAGAGAACAACAAGCACAATTGGATACAGCCACGACTAATCTTGATGAACATGAAACACATACTGCGTGCGGCAAGACAGGTTGTCCCATGGAAAGGTAAAAATTTCTTCACCCAACAAACAAAGAATACTGTGTTGCGAACACATGTCAACTTACAAAGCACACAAAAAAAACAAAAATGCAATGAATCCAACTTAGTAACCAAGGCCTGTGATTAGCTAATTTAGAATTCATAAGCTGTTTGTAGTTGAGAACTTTCTGGATGCCAAGAATGGATTGTACTATTAATAATAAATTCAGACGTAACTAAGTATTTCATTACGGAAAACAATTAACAAAAAATATATGAATGCTACTTTTTAATATTTTAAATTTGCATTCTTGTTTAAATCAAACAAACATGTAAATAATGAGTTCTGTGGTGTACATTATCATACATTATCTGGCCCTCAAGCATAGCTGCATAGACCTTGCTTCTTTGTATCTTGACGCAGTGGACAGCGGCCTTGTATTGTACATATCCAACCAGTGTCTATCTCTCTCTGGGAAGCCAAGCACATAATGTAGTGTGAGTTTACTTGTACTGGTAGTAGGTGCCACCACCACCACCATTGCACTGTCGTGTGTATGAACAAACATGTCTTGATTATGTGGATTCTATTAGACATATTTTATTTAATTTTGTCAAACATATCAACAATATGCGTATACATACCGAATACGGTATGTATTCGGATCTACCACAGCAGTAACACTTAAGAGGGAAATTGTAGTCGGAAATATCCTAACTCAAAAAATGGGGAGGAGATGAGAAGGAGTTGTAGTGACATAATTCTACATTTGAAAGGGGTATATTCACACATGTCTCAAAAGTTAGGCGAGGCTACTAGTACATAAATATTACACCAAAATCATACATACTTCAACATTTTCGCAATTGGACAGTCATACATAAAGTATTTCGATAATAATGGTGGGAGGTAGGGGAGAGGGTGATGAATATTTATATAGTTTAACAAAAATATACTAACGAAAAAACAGACAAACCAACATACTATTGTAATATCGACAAGCGTCAAAATTTCCAATAAAATTTCTCAAAAGTTAGGCGAGGCTACTAGTACATAAATATTACACCAAAATCATACATACTTCAACATTTTCGCAATTGGACAGTCATACATAAAGTATTTCGATAATAATGGTGGGAGGTAGGGGAGAGGGTGATGAATATTTATATAGTTTAACAAAAATATACTAACGAAAAAACAGACAAACCAACATACTATTGTAATATCGACAAGCGTCAAAATTTCCAATAAAATTTCATGTCGATGATCAAAAAAAAAACTGTAAAATAATTTATTAATTTTTATAACTTTTATTAATAAAATTAACTAACATTCATTGCAGCATTCCCAATGAACATGGCGGTAAAGTCATTGGATTTGAATGCATTTAATCTCAAATCTTTTCCGTCGGCATCCAATGGTAGATTTGGAAGTACTAAGTCACATTCTATTACCCATACTTTGTTATTTGATAAGTTTCTGTGAAAATATATGGGCACTTATGATAAAGGCCATATATGCCTTTACATACCGCGCCATTATGAGTAGCTACAATATCAATCTAAAATTTAAACAATGATATTATAAAATAGTTATATCATGTATAATATTATACTACAGTAATTTTAATATACTGACAGTAAAACAAATCCGCCTCCGCTTTACAGGTTTTGCTTTTTTTAAACCGCTATTTCGAAAATGACAATAAAAATATACTTCCATGGTTCATGAAAAAATTTTGTATTAAATAGCAATTATTATTATCATATGATAATATTGTTTGAAGGTCCTACCTACAATAACAAAATCGCTATCATTTGACTAATAAATACGATTTGATAATTATCTTTGTTTACAGCTAAAATTTAAATAAAATATTTATGTTAATATTTCTTCAATTTAACTTCAAATATAAAATATCCATTGAAAAAATTTAATAAAAATTTATATTAAATATTGTATACTTATAATTATATAGTAATTAGTATGGTTATTAAATAAATATAAAAATAATTTATATTTTAATAATGTAGTTAAAATTGAAATCTACAACAATTAACTGAACTTACACCTCGCAATACTAGATCTTCGACATTGACACTAAACGGTGTCATGTCTTCCACCAAAGCGGTTACATTTATTTCACGAAGAGGTTGCATTGTCATAATAATAAGAAGAGGCTTCATGACAACTACTATAATCGGTACATTGTGGGAGGTGTCACCTCTAAATGCAGGCTCGTACAATCAAATCTTACTTCCAATTCCGACATTCGGTTGAAATAAATTCCGACTCTGCTCGTTACCATGATTTATAACCATAAAAAGCATCGATGATGTCAAATCTCTGAAAAAAATTTATTTAAAATAAAATATATTTTTCAAAAGTACATGACCATATAAGAAATTCCACAAATAATAGACATGATATAATAAATACAAAAATAGAAACACTAGTATGGAAATTTAAAAACTTTCAAATTAAGAGTCTTTCCAAAAAAAGTAACTTCTATTTATAAAAAATAAAAAAACTATCAAGATATGATGCGTATTATTTAGGTATCTCATCAAAAATAAAACAAAATAATTTCAAATAAAATTAAGCCTCACAAAAGGAAAAACTGCTGCGTTAGAGCAAAACATATTTCGATAAATTAATTAGCAAAAGCCAACACACCTACGCTACATAAATTTTTTAAAGATTATTATATCAACGAATATAACTGCAGTTCTAACATTTGTAAACTTCAATTCAAAAAAACTTCGATTTAAAAAAATCCATCGATTTTAAATACTGCAAAATAGAATACACTTACAGATTAGCATATAAAAATTACTTTTAATTTCCATAACTATTACTCCAATTAGAAATATTGATAATAATCAAAAATGGAATTAAAAATTTATTTAAGTTAATAAAAAGGGGAATTATTCGATGAGGAGATCTTATTCTAAGAAATACGGTAAGCCAAATTCGTGGTCAGTTGAAAAGCCGGGTCAAAACGTGGGAGGATATCGAGGTAGTCGTAGTCAAGTGAAAAGCCGGGTCAAAACATGGGTGGATATCAAGGTAATCGCGGTCGTGTGAAGAAAATAAGCTCAAATTAAGGGTAGGCTGAACAAGTAATCGTGGTAAGTGGAGAACAGTGTCGTAAACGTAATAATCAAAGCAAAATAATAAATACAGAATTCAAATCAAAAAATATATAAATGCCAACAAAATAATAAAAGAACAGGGAACTATTTAAAATATTGTTCCTTCTTTTATACTCATTTAACAGCTGATATTGATAATCAGCTGTGTCAAAGCCACTTCAGTTTCTAATTATAGTCTTCAGTTTCGAATATTAATTAAAAAAGTTGTCCAACATAGTGGTTTAACAACAGTACTCCCTTATGATGATGACTAACAAGGCAACAGTTCTAATTAACACGTTGTTTGTTACATAACGTTATATATTATGTTGTACTAACTATAGTGTATTGGTTTAATAAAATAAAATACACTTTACATCAATTTCCTCTTGACCTAAATTAAAACAAACAAACAGGTTGTAAAAGCTTTTGCGGACATAACAAGTCATTTTTACGCAATGCGCAGAATACTCTAAAATAGCCCTAAATTTATCCAATACGCGACCGGAAGGAATTAGAGCCAGGATGACGAAATCTGTCAGTTGATTCTTTGTGGACGTGGAGGTTCTTTGTTCGGCCTTATTCAGCCAATCAGAGCAATTTTCCCTTTTTGTCTAACAGAAACCTATGGAAACTCGATGCATTACAGTCTTTGTTTGCTATTTTCTGAGCATCAGAGCCAGCTCGGAATTTTTCTGTGCTTCTGTGTGGAAGTTTCAGACTTTGGCCTAATTTTTTTAAACTTCCATACAGTATATTTCATCTACATTTCATCACTACATTGAGAGTAAGAAAAAAGACAAAATGAAAAGAAACATGCGTAACTCCGAGGAATACTGCTATTATACTGCTATACGGCCAGTCAACCATGTCAAACGCTCCCCCCCCCCCCCCCCCATTAATTAAGCAATCTGATGTAAAACCGAATTCAACATCTGATTTACCACCCTTCAACTTAGAAATCGCCTCAGCTACCAAATTGGCAGAAACAGACATACTTTCGTCAATAACAAGATTTTGCAATTCTGAAATAGTTTAGAATCAACGATTATAATATATATTAAAAATCTGAAAAAATGAACAACAGAGGGTGGCATACACTACACCAATAATATAATATTTTTTTCAGATTATTAAATCGCCATTTATATTTACTAATAAAATAAAGTACAAAGCGGTTTGGTTGAATGGCTTAGTGTGGAGTGGGGTGGTGGGAAGAATATGGAAGTTTATAGAAGAACAAACAATAATTCTTATGACATTATGTAATAAGCCTCTCTTCAATAAACTCCTTTACTTTATTCGGTTCTGATGGCCATATATATGATATATGGGCATCAGCCTCTGCTGATATGGTTGTCTCCCCATCCGCCTGTGTGATGGTACCCCACATCAACCATCCCACTACAGACAAACCACTTTCTCTATTGATTCTTCCTGCAATACTTTTTCTCTGCATTCTTCAAGGCTGGAACACCGAAATTACCAAGAGGTAAAGCCAGCGGAGAAGGATTAATAAAAAGTTTTGATAGATTGAAAGAGAATAGCCCATCCTCGGCTTCTGGAAATCCTGGAATTTCTGGATTGATAAACATTCCAGCACACCAGTTGGCTGAACGCCTGCTCTTATAATAATACACACATACTGCCTCCTTGGTGCTGGCAGGTTTATCGCACAGCAGCCCACTATACCTCTCCCCTACAACACACACCCCGGAGATACTGACTTTTACACACTTGTAGCTAAACATATGAGTGTCAGTATTGCCAGGGTATTGGTTGTAGGGGACGTAGGGAACTTCGTACGCTGGGCCAGGGGTTAGTTTTATAAGGGATCCAGTATGTATAATGGGATTAGACGAGTCGTTGCTCATATATTTACAGTTGAAATATGCAATCCATAATCCACAATATACAATCCACGATCGTGTATCATGGACTTCCTTTGTTCGCAATTTCAATTTATCCTGATTTTACCTTTAAAACCTACGCAAATGGAGTTGAGGTTAGAATTCTCAGTTTATCTAAGAATAGAGTTTTTAATCTCAAAAAAAACATATTTTGGATGAAGCCGTTCGTCAGTTGACTACGCTTAGTAAGACACCAGGACATAAAGAGGAGATCATAATTCGAAACATGGAGCTCTTGGGATGTTGTCAATTTGGAGGGCGCAATTATTATATGATGGCGGGCCTTTGATCTAGAACTCGATACATGATATCTTGTTGCCATTATCTCGTCATGATATTGACGTCACACCTCTCCTTTGTTCTTCCTCTAACATATGAACACTTTCCATTGTCATATTTAATCATCTACCTCTATAAAAAGCTATCATGATGGCTACGGTTCACTCTAGAAACATTTCCATATAACTTTTTATCCTTTTCTGTCATCTAATTACAATTTTTTCTTACATATAAGAATATATTTACTTTTTGTATTAACTTCGCCAAACCCTTCAGCTAATTTGCCATGAAATACCGAATCTTCAACAAACTGAAATGTATACTCTTCATTCCAACGAAATGAAGCTTTCATTACTGACCTACATCTTTTTGTGTTAAAATTCAATTGTATAACACATTGCAGTAAGAAGTTACCATGTTCAGTGGGCAAACGCTCACCTCTACCATTATTGTAAGATTTACAAATAACGAATATATCCTTGCCTGGAATGTGATTCATCATTTCAACATTATCAACCATATCAACTGTAGGAACAAGATCACAAATATCTCCTGCAACCTGATCTGCGACCATATCACCTAAATGTAAGTGGCCTAAAACCACAATAATTTTCTCCAGGCAATCAGTAACATTCGTATTAGACAGATTGTTTCCCAATTTTTATCACTCATTGCTCTCTTATAACAATATCAATATGTATCATATGTCATATGTGCTGTATCAATATGTATTGCTCCTTGTAAATTATCCTTTATTTTATCAGGTGGCGGCAAATCATGTCTTTACAACTTCCACGTAATTAATTATCTTCTAGGTTAGGTCTACCATCCCTAACGAATTCAATAACATCCACTCTGAATTCCAACATTAATCGATTAGCCTTCTCTAATCTGTTATCATCGTAAAAACAAATGGAAACTGAATCCGCGGATCCAAATCTATGAATGTTGAAGATATGCTGTTGTAACCACCTTTTGCATTTATCGTCCGATACGAATTCACATGCTATCCAACTCTTGGTTCTCTAATTACATGGGGTGATATCTTTGCCATAGATAATACATCTGGCCACGCGATAAAGTATCTTGCATTACCGTCACCTGTAATGTATTTAAAACTTTTTTAAATATAAAGATTAAATAAAATATAACATCAAACAAAAAAAAATTTAAAAAAAGACTGCAGACACAACGGATGTGTCTCTGTCTATATGACAGTGATTTCTAACAAACTATTAATTTAGTGTTTGTTTATTTAAGAGATTGACACAGTGAGTAAAGGTAAGTAAGAGTAAGGGTGTGTTAAAGTATGTCACGCAAATTTTCCCGACCCCCCCCCCCCTCCCTATTGCGTGAAATACTTTATACTACTACTTTTTTTTATTTATTATTATTATTATTACCTTTAATCCAGGCCTTTGCCCATAAAAACGAGTAAAACAAGCACACAAACAATCAAGCACAGAGTATGAGTAAGTAGGTCACTGAAATCTTACCTAAGAATACGTGATATTGAGTTAATACTACAAGTACGCGAGATCTCATGTAAAATAGAATTGCAAGTTGTGTCAATTCTACGCAATAAACTTTGTTTGGAACGGTACCGAATATGGCAAAACATTGGAAGGTTTAACCTTCCGAATTGTAGAGACATACTTGCATACTACTACGACTAGGATCGGCATGCTGCATTGCAGCTGCATTTTTAAGTATGCTGTGCCGGCTTGTCGACAAAATTACGCCGCCACAACTCCCTATCACCCATAACATTTGCTAGATCATCCGCATCTTCAAGGCCATTGTCCTTTAAGATGCGTCTCAAGAAAGTCATGGGCTGACCAGCATGGATTGACATACTTTATGAACACCCCCGTGCCCGTATATCAATAGTAAGTTGTATTATCGTTACATAGCTGTAAAGCATACACCACAATTTAATAAAAATTGTTTGATAATGAAAAATTTAAGTACTAGTTATATTTTGGGAAAAAAAAATTTCAATACTATATATTATTGGCTGATAACATATTGGTATTAACTGTGACTTGTAGACTCTCCCAATAATTTTGCAGATAGGGTGGGAAACTGGAGGCAATAAAAATTCATCCCTCTCCAGGGGAAATTGGACGCAAATAACAGATGATTACTCTCAAAAATAAAACTGTAACCTGTTTTATTGTATTTAGTTTTTTGTTTTGGTTAAAAAAACGTGCCACTGTAACCTGCTCCTTTCCAAAAAATTAGAATTTAACATTGAGGCGGGATATTAATTCGCCAAGGCGGGTTTTGCGTCCAGTTCCCCCCCCCCCCCCCCTGTCTCTAATTTTGCAATAGCTTCTTTTTCGATGTTTGTAACATAATATTCTAAATAAATATTTATGCTATAAAAATAAAAATAAATGACCTATACAACATATTTTTTTTATTATTTTTTATTTTATATTTTTTTAACTTTACATGTTACAAAAATTAATTGCACACCACTTACGTCGAAAAGGGTCTATAAAGCAGATGCCACCTATCTATAAAGTGATATCAGATTCTTAGTAGTAACGGCGTGCACCATGAAATGACCTCAGATATATTTATCCTCACAAATACTTGCAAATGTTTGTAAAATAAGTAATAATAATAATAATAATAATAATAATATATATTTATATCGCGCCTTTAAGAATAAAAATATACTTGCAAGGCGCCAGCAATAACGATATGAAAGTCATTAAGGTATACACGAATACATAAATGAAGAAGAGTATACATAGAGAAGGTATACATAAATGATAGAATTCATAGAATTTAAGTACTTGATATGAATAAACTAACGGCCACCATCTCCTTTAGATAAATATTTCGAACATTCAGCATATAAAATATAATATCCATTCTGACACTCAACCTAGAATTAAAAAAAATAAATAAAAGATTCCTTTAAAATACTATATGCAAAATGTACGCGTTGTATAGGTACTAGAATTAAAATAAATAAATAAAAGATTCCTTTAAAATACTACATGCAAAATGTACGCGTTGTATAGGTACTAGAATTAAAATAAATAAATAAAAGAATCCTTGAAAATACTACATGCAAAATACATGCAAAATGTACGCGTTGTATAGGTACATAGCATTCTATACGTATAGCTTTCTAGTTTATTTAGAAGGATTTTATGTTTCATTTCATGGAAGGCCTTCTTCAGATCAATGTAATGTAATGTAATGTTCATTTAGAAACCACCTATATGCCATTTTTGCCGAAATAAAGATTGCTGAATTTCTCTATGTTAAAATGTATTCGGAATCCGATTAACACACTTAGGCCATACTCCCACATATAACTGAGATATTTAACGTTTCAAAACCACCTACAGTATATGCCAGTTTTGCATAGACAGCATGATAAATAATTTTTTTTTAAAACAACCTATATAATACATTAGAAATAATTAGAAATTATAAGAAATAGAAAATTATAAATAGAAATTATTAGAAATAGAGTAAGCCCGGGAAACGTTCATATAAAATTGGAAACAATGAATAAGGAGCTAGAATTGTTGTTTATTATGATAGAGAGAGATTTGTTTTATATTTTTTAAACTTAATAATCGAATTTGTCTTAAAGGGTTTTATTTCTTTTTGAGTTATCATTGTAAAAAATGTAATATTTTTTAGAAACAACCTAATCCCTATACATTGTTTCCTACCTATATTACATAATTCCAATACCATAATTATTTTGGCTTACATTTAATGGACTTAAAAGTAAATAAGACAAAATCCTGGAATATTACTTTCAAACAAAATTAGAATAAAAAATGTCGTTTTACATGAAAAGTCATTTTGTCATTTTGGTTGTTTCAAAATGAAAGTATACGATATACGATATACGTATTTGTGCGCGCAAGTAGTGAACTTAGAAATATATATTATTTATTTATTTGTATGGAATTTATTTCGCACTATCAAATCCTTCAATCTTATTTTCAAACTTTACATCGCAGTGCGACATTATTTCTCAGTATGTCCCTACACCATACATTTTAGTATGTATTTCAGTTAGGCCCCCTATATCCAGTAAGTCCCTACGCCATACATTTTAGTATGTATTTCAGTTAGGCCCCCTATATCCAGTAAGTCCCTACGCCATACATTTTAGTATGTATTTCAGTTAGGCCCCCTATATCCAGTAAGTCCCTACGCCATACATTTTAGTATGTATTTCAGTTAGGCCCCCTATATTCAGTAAGTCCCTACACCATACATTTTAGTATGTATTTCAGTTAGGCCCCCTATATCCAGTAAGTCCCTACGCCATACATTTTAGTATGTATTTCAGTTAGGCCCCCTATATTCAGTATGTCCCTACGCCATACATTTTAGTATGTATTTCCAGTATGCCACCGCGTCGTTATTAGGTTCTTCTAGAAAGTTTCATTGCATAACTACAAATAATTATTCACAAATAAATAAAATTTGATTCGCCATTATTCATAATTAGAACGTTAAAGTTTTTACGGCTCTCGTTCTATTATTCGTGCCGGAACGCTATAATGTGCTATAATATGAACAATGTCTTTTATTACACCATTACTATTAGTGAAAGCAGTGCGAAATTATATTACATTACACTATCACTATATTTGCAGGCCTAATTGATACAACAGTTATTTTTTCTTAATTACTATTAGATAATTCTAACTTAAGTTCAGAAAATAATAAATCAGAAAATCACCCAGATTGAAAAATATTTTAAACAAAGTAAAACACAGTAATCAAAAGTTATATATTCTATAAAGAGCAGGCCTATAAAATATAATAGTGAGGTATAATAGTAATATAAGGATATAGTAAATATAAGTAACATAGTTCTTATACGATATACTATAGGTCTATAAGTTCAGACTTGACTTGACGTTCAGCCCATGACTTTCTTGAGACGCATCTTAAAGGATACTGGCCTTAAAGATGCGGATGATCTAGCAAATGCCACTACACATTATAATGTGTATCTATGAGTAAAAATCTGAAAATTGTTCATGTTTTTTTTCCTGTTTGGTCATTTATATATCTTACGATTTGTAGTATGTCATAGGCCTTTAATTTTGGGTAACTTTGATCACCGCCACTCCCCCCCCCCCCCCCCCCCAGATTTCCCTTCCTTCCTATTGCATTCTGAAAGATAGAACCAATTTAGAGATGGTGATTCATCCAGGGTGAGACGTTTGTATAGTCCTGCATTTTGAATTTTATATAAAATCCTTCCCCCCATGAAATAGATGGTTCAGATATTCTTCATTTTCTATTCTTAATTTTTTAGGTGACTTTCACTAAAGCTACTTTCAGAATCTAGGTCAAATAAATATATGACACTTTCTTTCGTGATTTATTTTTATTAAAAATTTATTATGTGAACTAGGTGTGTTTTTACAGGGGTCTGACATTCTGACAGTGACATACTACTACTATTACTACTACTAGGATCGGCATGCTGCATTGCATGCATTGCAGCTGCATTTTTAAGAATGCTGTGCTGGCTTGTCAACAAAATTGCACCGCCACAACTCCCTATCACCCATGACATTTGCTAGATCATCCGCATCTTCAAGGCCAGTGTCCTTTAAGATGCATCTCAAGAAAGTCATGGGCTGTCCACCATGCTTATTCACTCCATGAGGCTGCCAAAGTACAAGATTATGCACTGGCTGGTCCTCATGGCGAAAGCAATGTCCTGCAAAGTGGAGGCGATTTTGTTCTAGTGTCAAGATTGGGGGAACCAATGAGACACCTCCAATGTTATATAGTGTCTGGTTGGAGATGTGTGCATTGTACTTGACACAATGAACCCGGCGTAGCATTCTTATGAATGTGCCATCCAGAGATTTGGTGTCCTCAGCAGTTAGAGCCCAGCATGGACTCCCGTAGAGGAGTACTGGAACTACTGCTGCTCTAAATAATCGGACCTTAAGTTTCCGATTAATTCTCGGTGACTTCCAAATCCTGGAAAGCCTATTCAAGGCTGCCCATGCCTTTCCCTTACGTATTCGAAGGTCCTCACCTGACTTTCGGATCCATGATCCCAGGTAACAGAAGTCGTCCACATGCTCAAGCATACCATCCTTTGAGCTTATGCTCATCCGATCAGAGGCTTGCTGAGGACTTTCAAAGTTAATTGTCAGAATTTTGGTTTTTCTGGAGTTAATAAAAAGACCAACACTAGAAGCAGCATGTTCTAATGAGCTGAGGAGCCGTTGGGCTCCCTCTAACGATTCTGAGAGTACTCCTATGTCATCAGCAAAGTCTAGATCAGTTAGGTACTTGGCAGGATTTCCTCGACTTCTGGAGCCAGTAGATAGAGTTAACATCACCCCATCATCATTATGATGGATGATCTAAGAACATGCATAGAACATAGTCAACAACAATTATGAACAAGAATGGTGCAAATGTGTCTCCCTGGAGGACGCCCCATAACACTTCAAATGGTTCTGTGTCACCGTCAACAGTAGACACAAATGTTGTCGAACCATCGTATACTGATCTGATTGCTGCAATAATTTCATCAGGAATGCCATATAATGACAGTATGCTGAACATACGTGAGCGAAAGACTGAATCAAAGGCCTTGAAGAAGTCAACAAAGATAACAGCCAGATGCCATTTGCTTGACAGTGACATAGGGCAGTATGGACATCGCCTTTACCTCTACCTCCACCATACACTCAGACCAGCAGACTCTGGATACATGGATTACCACATCTTTTAAGAACAGACCAGCATACTACTACTACCGAGTGGACTCGGACAGTGGAAATGAGATCCTTCCAGGCTTCCCGATTCTCCATATAGTTGTCGCAATTTCGTTTGTCGCAATTTCGTTTCCCCCAAGTTCAGTATCCTTTTCAAGTTGATCTATATGAGTTGGTTGCCAGAAAAGTAGATCTGGTATGACCTTGTCTTTACTTCGCCAGCAGTGCCCACTGAATCTTAATCTGCGTTCACGGAGGGTGGTTGATACAGGTGGTATTGTACCATAAAGCTTGGCGTTTGTCATGTGTTGTCTCCAGCTGATGTTTAGGGCTGCCCTTAGTAGTCTTGTGTAGCAACCATCAATTCGTTGTTCAAGTGATTTAGTCAGTGTCCAGGTCTCTCACCCCCATATAAAAATACACTCTCCACTGTGGCTCGAAAGAACTTAGTCTTCAGGTGCCTGGAGAGATCTGATTTCCAGATGGTATCCATAGAGCTACCCAAGCCTTTGCTTTCCTAACTTCTATGTCCTTTTTGCTACTCTCTATCCATGATCCTAGGTACTGGAAGTTGTCAACCTTCCTTAGTTGATTATTATCAATGGTTGTCAAGTTTCCATCAACATTAACAGTCATGAATTCGGTCTTGGTAGCATTTATATGCAATCCAACCTCCTTATTTCATTATTTCACATAATGAAACTTTTTATATTTCTGTGTGAATTTATTTCAACAATGGATTTTTTATTAATGTCGCAATATCAAAGGGGTGGTAATGCTGCATTTGATAATTGACAATATGTGAGGTTTGATCAAGAAATCGACCTACCGTTGCAAAATATTATTTCACATAATTAGAGGTTGAAGACAAAATAGTTCATTTGGTTTTAAAAAATCGAATTTTATTTTTTTACTTTTTCTAGATCAGAATTTTTTGCTAATTCTGAAACTGTAAACGAAATTTTCATATCTATATTAGTTTTGGAGTTATTTGATTTTTTGTAGACCTCACTCATTTTTAAATTATTATAAATAAGTGACCAATTATTTGTAAGATTCAGTAACAGTATTACTTTTTCAAAATACTATAATTGTATTTGTCCTACAGGATAATTTTTGCTATGAGTATTCCTGTTCAGTGATTTCATTTCAATTGTTACTTTCCACGGCTGACAGATTATAGACTGTCGATCAGTCTGTTTGTCTGTCTGTCTGTGTGTCCGTTTGTCGGTCAGAAATTAGGGAAACATGATATCTAACAAAATGTTTTGCTTTGGGGGTTTTCTCGGAAGGCGATTCCATTTCCAATGTCGATTTATGGGTTTGACGCGATCCTGACTGTCTGGATGTCTGTTAGTGAGTTTGTCTGTCTGTGTGTCGGTTTGTCTGTCAAAAATTAGGGAAACATGATATCTAACAAAATGTTTTGGTTTGGGAGTTTTCTTTGAAGGCGATTCCATTTCCAATGTTGATTTATGGGTTTGACGCGATCCTGACTGTCTGAAGTCGTGTTAGTCAGTCTGTCTGTCTGTCTGTGTGTCGGTTTGTCTGTCAAAAATTAAGGAAACATGAGATCTAACAAAATGTTTTGCTTTTGGGTGAAATGAAATCACCGACCAAGAAAACCCCATAATTGTTTGTTAATTTGAGATATTTCTCAATTTTGACAGACAAGCAGACAGAAAGACCGACAGACAGACAGACGTACAAATTAAATAATCAATCAAAAGTAAAAATAGATATCGGAAATGAAATCACCGACCAAGAAAACCCCATAAATAATTTTGTTTGTTAATTTGATTTAGTTCTCAATTTTTACAGACAAACCGACAGACAGACAAACAGACAGAACGTCTAGATTTCTTCAAACTGAAAAAGTGAAATTTTAACTGTAATTACCACCCAGTGACATTTTAAATGTTATCACCACCCAGAAAAACCCCATAACACAAATTTTGAATAGTTTGTGCGCTTCTTAAATTTTAACAGACATACAGACATACCAAAAACAGACAGACTGACTGACATGCAAACAATCGTCTAGAATCGGTAAATAGTGAAAACCGACATCGTATTTGAAATCATCGGCAAATAAAAACCCAATAGCAAAAAAATGTAGGTGGTGGTGCTTTATTTATTTATTTGTTACATTTTTGACTGACAAACAGACAAGTATTCATACAAACAGACAGAGTGACCTCCATAGAAATAAAAATTAAAAAATTTTCGCCTAAGGTCCATTCACTGATGTGTATCAGAATTCTGACGTATATACCTAATTTTTTACAAGTCTGCTTTGAAATATCGTAAAAGTTTTCATTTGAAAATCGCCCCAATTACAGAAAATTGGCGGGAACGTTTGAAACTCTCATAACTTGAAAGGCGTTTTTCTCAAAACTTTGTTAATATTTGGTCATAAGACTACTAATTTTCAAAACTCAATATCTCGACAACACTTTATCGGATTTAAAATCTGTTTTCAGTGTTCGATTCAGCATAAAAATGTGTATTTGAATCAATAAAAAAACACAAAATTATTTTTTGTAACCGTAGGTCGGTTTCTTGATCAAACCTCACATATATGTAAACTGGTTATATTAATGATGCAGCAAATATTTTGCCAAATCATTCCCGCTTCATATTGCCATGTCACAATTATGTATTGGCAATACAACCAATTCACAAACACAAATTAGCAATATAAGAGGATCATATGTCAAAATTATATTGGTAAAATATTTGACAATATAATATTGTTAATTTAGCATCACATCTTGGCAGACGCATTTGACTATATTATATTGTCACAAAGGCATTTTTTTGTCATTCTTTTTTACGGGTATACCTGCACTCTGAGTAACTGACAGATACTGGAAATATTACAGGTTATAAGTAAAATAAGGCTATTGAAGAATAAATAGACATATTGAATCCAAACTTACAGTAGGAAAGTCATTGCGTAGTAAGAAACCGCTTTAGGACGTTTTGCTGGTGATTGTTATGTCCTAGACCTTTTGTGTGAGGTCGTTACATTCAATACAACAGCATCAATGTAATGCCCCTCATATATTGGTGCATTGTTTATTACCTCGCGTAAAGTCGCCCTCTCATATCTGGGAGGAAGTGCGGAATACCGATCCATAGTTAAATAACTCTATGACATATATATAGATAACCAATTACTAAAATAATTTATTATTAATATTATTACAGTATTATTATTAATATACATTGTAGTACCTGTGCTTCTGTGTCACAATATAACAATCCAATGCCAGCAACGATAACGGATATATTTCATAAAACAATATGAATGACACTGTTCATAATATAGACCAATTTTCTTTGCATCAGATGATATTATTAGCACCACGATCTTGTTCCATATGGTTGCCAAACTCAGTAGTTAATACCACGAATAAACATGAGTAAATTCTACTGAGGGCTTCAAGGACAATGGAGTTACCAAAAACAACGTCAGGAGATTGTACACTACCCGGCTAAAAAGAACGCATTTGATGGGATTACTCCTACAATTGCGCCAATAAAAAGATTAGTTTATTTTCGGTAAAATAAACTTATCATTCGAAGTTAAGACCCCTACAGTAGAACCGTTCCTATAGTAAATGTATAATAAACAAACACCTCAAAAATCACAGCTTGCCAACACATTGTGACTATCAATAATAATATATAACTTGCCCGTTTGGGCAAGGGAATATATAACCTGCCCGATTGGGCAAGTGAATATATAACTTGCCCGTTTGGGCAAGTGAACATACAGTATAACTTGCCCGACTGGGCAAGCGGATATATAACTTGGCCGTTTGGGCAAGCGAAAATAGGCCCTACACTGGCATGCATTCGTTAGGAAGACCATTGATCGTGGTGGCCATCTCTTGGGAGTTTAAACGTGCTTCTTGCATAACCATGGCATTTGATCAGCATTTATCTCCGGCATTGTGTGCCATCCGGTACATTTAGTATGAACCCAAACACTGTAAGTATAAGATTAATTTTACCTGCCTTTATTGAAGTTGAATGAACTACTGCGCATTAATAAACTGTTATTATTACTGTATACTGTTATTACTGTTAATAAGTAGGTATAATAGACTAAATATAGATATGGTAGGTTTATTACAACTTTAATTAAATGCATACTTACTGACACTTCGGCTTCAACTCTTTAACTGACTTTAACTCATCAAATCTCACTGAATTTTTGTCTCAAGCATGTCAGAGTTATCGGTTCATATTCTTTTTTATTTTTGAAACCTGCTTCAGTATAAAATTATTTCGAATTGGGGTAAGAAAGAATATGGCAGCCATGGTGAAATTTTCATCAATTTTTTTTACTATGAGACATCCAACCTATCAGATGATCTCATCATATTATCTCACCCAACATCTTCGCTTGACAGACAATATTCTGGAACACATCAGACAAACCGAGGCAATGTCACGCACATTGTCTCCTGGGAGGAACCAGGGGGGAGATTACATAATGGAGGAATTTCATCACTTAATTAAAGCCATTGAAGGTACGACATGACCAACTGACATAAATTCGTGGAATATAGTATATGGGTCGGTTGCGAAACAAGTTTATGTGACCTCTGATATATTGTTAATTTGACCTATTTATATTCTGCTTACCAATTATTGGGCTGATATATTTTTCCTGTTATGAGGTCCTTAATTATTAGAACAAATTATTTTACATTTTATATTATATTATATTACTTTGACAATGACAATGAACCTAAAAATATACAATTAATATGATAAACGTCGTCAGTTCCAGTTGTTGAATCGTCAGTTTCTTTAATAGGAACTGATACTAATAGGAACTGGCACTGGAATCTGGTCACAGTGCTCTACTGGAAGTATCGCAGACGGAACTTTTGGATACACAAGAGATTTCTTGGTTTTCTTGTTGTGACCAGCTATGAGAGGAACCATGCAGAAGTAGCAATCAGTGACATGATTTTGTTGCTCCCTCCAAATCATAGGAATTCCAAACTTCAGCCCTCGACCATTCCTTAGCCAACTGGACAAGTTCTTTACACATGAAGAGAAACATCTCGCGGAACATCCAGCGAAATGTGCAGTGACACGTCTTGAGTCGTCTTGAGATCCACCGATTTATGCCTCTTTAGGAAGAGGTTGTTAGCGCAGCCATGCATGATGCATGAATGCATCATGAATGCATGCATGCATGCATGAATGATCAGGAGGTTTCCCCAATCAACAACATCTCTCCGGTTCCACGTATTTCCGACGGCCCGAGTCTGCCAATAATAAGTACACAATAATGAGTAAGTAGAGGGATTCATCAGAGATTTACACAGAGCTGTCGACGACTTCTACCCGCGCACACCTGACCGGTCCTCGAGACTGGGTAGAGATTCTCTCGTTTACACTGAGATGACGGCTCTCCGACGGAGGGAAGGAATAACGTTTGCGCAAGGGGATAAAACGGGCAACACCATTATAGTTGACGACGAGATATGGACAGTGGAAATCCTCCGAAACCTGAAAGATGAGTCCACTTTCAGGAAGGTAGGTTTTGACCACACATCGAAATATCGGGCGGAGACAGTTAAGATGGTGAGAGATTTGGCGCTCGAGGACCCCGACCTAGAACGGTACTTAGTACCGAAACACCCAGCGATGGGATATCCATTTCCGCTGTTTAAAGACCATAAGGATAAGGCCGAGTGGATAGATTGGGGTAACGGGTTGTCCCTCCCGAAAGCCAGACTAATCATTTCCACCACCGGGACTTTCTCCGAGCGGCCTGGTAAGCTCCTCAACTCGATAATCCAACCCATGCTTGAAAGAATGCCGTATTTCGTGAAAGATTCTAGGGCTGCGCGCGTTTTTATCCCTCGATCTACTTCCACCGAGTTAACCTTCGCTGCATTAGATGTCGTGGACATGTACCCGTCCATTGACCATGATGTAGCAGTTGACGCAATAGTAGCGTCAATTAGGGAAAACGAGGACTTTATGCTTCAAACGGGTTATATTGTAGAACAGGTTGTTATCCTTCTTAAATTTGTATTAACTCATACATATTTTGGTTTCCAGGGAGTCTTTTACGTGTTGACAAAGGGAATGGGAATGGGGGGACCGGCAGGGAAAGCCGTGGCTGTATTAACAGTTAATAGAATCCATAAACATGTCAATATATTATCTTTATTTGGTGCAATTTATTTTCGTACCTTTGTGGATGACGGGGAAGCTATTTTCGATAGAATTTTGTCCCAAGAGGAACAAGACGACATAGAATCTCGGTATAACCGAGCCGGGTTGGAAGTCTTTGGCAAAGGTGACATAAAATTCACCTTTGAATTTTCTAACTCAAAGTCCGTCTTTTTGGACTTGGAACTAGGTAAAGCCCAAGGAGGGGGTATAGTAACCAAGGTCCATTTTAAAGACTTGTCCAGGAAACTGCCCATTCCCGTAACTAGTTTGCACA
The DNA here is from genome assembly GCA_032718475.1 of Nemertoderma westbladi. Lineage (NCBI taxonomy): Eukaryota > Metazoa > Xenacoelomorpha > Nemertodermatida > Nemertodermatidae > Nemertoderma > Nemertoderma westbladi. The sequence goes on from JAUCBJ010008077.1 coordinate 22,263, forward strand.
GTAAGAAGACGCTAGAGGGCGTTGTAAGAGGACAACTATACAGATTTGCAAATTTAACCCAGACGAAGACAGAATATGAGACAGCGCGAGACAGGTATCTTACTGACTGCTGGGTATCAGGGTATAAGGAGACTTTTCTGGATGGAGCCCGTAGTTGGGACCCCAGAGGACATACAGGGAGAACATATAGGAGAGACCATATTGACCAGACTGACACCCACCAGCAAGGACAGTCAGCGCCACGGACCCGGAACCCAGACACCGCCTACTTTGGGATTGATGCCAGGTTCGCTCCCACAGTGAAGCCCGTGCTATCTCGCCATAGGGCATGGGTGAAGGCCAGTGGCATCGACCTAGTCTATGCTAATAAGACAGGACGCAACCTTGGGAAAATACTTATTAAGAAGAGACCTCGAGCGAGACAAGGAGGCAACCACCCATGTGACCGTCCACGTTGTAAAACCTGCTCTTCAATAGACGACAGAGTACGAACACCCTGGGGCGTTAAAATCACCGGTTCTTACACCTGCACTTCACATAATGTCCTGTATCTCTTAACCTGTTCGGCTCACCCAGACGGGTACTACATAGGACAGACAGAACAGTCATTGCGAGACAGACTTACTAAGCACAGATCAACCATACGCAGTTTCAGAAAGGAACTGGACCCCGACTCTACAAACACCCCTGAGTACGTTCTACTACAACATTTTCTCTCGTGCCCGATCGACAACCTGAGGATAACAGCGTTCCGCAGGTTCCACACTGACATTGACAGAGTACACGCAGAATCAGTATACATAAACAAGCATAGGCCCCCATGGAACAAGATATATCCCGCCATGTGAACCGCACCAAATGAGCCCCCCCCCCCCCCCCCCCCCCCCCCAGGAATCGGATCACATGATACCTAATTAAGACTTTATGATTTTCGTTGGTCTTACCCATTTCGAAAATATGTTTATAAATTGAAGTAGAATGGATATTTTATGCATAAATTTTTCAATTTGCCGGTGTTTATTTGTATGCATCCATTTTGTAATTTTTTGAATTCCTGGTTTTGGTGCATCCATTTTTTACACTTATATTAATTTTATACTGTACATCTACATATGGGTAATCCCACATTATTTTTCGTTTATACTTAGGCTAAGTTTATTATGTAGATTAACCTTCCCAGCTCTTTCAACGGTATTGTACATTTCCCGTGTGGTTATTGGTCTACATGGAAACGACATGAGCCATACACCAGTTTCCAACGTACTGTATACATTTGCCAGGTAATGCGTACACCTATGTTTCTAAGCTTCTGTACGTTTCCCATACTGTTTATGTAGGTAACGTTCGTTTACCGTAATGATAATTATGTACAGTACTATTTGCATTGTTTTCTGCTATTATGTATCCGACTCCCCACTTTTCCATACGTCCTTTACGTTTCCCGCGCAATTTATTATAACACGTGAACGAGTACTATACTTTATATAGTATTTACCAACCCTTATTTAGCCTCTTATTCGAGATGTCTATCTTAAGGGGGGAGGACACCCCAGACTAATAAATATTTGCCATTCTAGAGTATATAAGCTGTCATTTTAGAACCATATGTCTGATTAATTTACTTTTTTCACCATATTGTAGCCAAAAGGTGTATAAATATCGGAAAAAAATTTTGAAATGAAAAAAAATATTTTTTTCATATTTTTTTCCATTTTTGCACTTTTTTTCACCCAAAATAATGCGAATTTTTATAAATGCATCTACTTATTTGATTTTCAATATTTTCAAAAAATTTTTTTTTATTTTGATCAATATCGGGTGGACAATAATCTGAGCAGACAAAATTTTGATATTGTTAGTGGTTATCAATTTATGTCATCATTAGTAATAATTACCGTCAAACAGGGTTACTTGGATAGGATTTGAGTATATTAAGTACATTTTAGGGCTCTTAGAAAGGATGGACAAACTCAAAATTTCAAATATATACCAAATAGAATCTCGGCTTTCAGAATAATGTCTTTCCAAGGCTCAGTATTAAATAGAATTGCAGAAATTATCTGCCAAATGAACCTATCCAAGTTACCCTCAATTCGGCTTACTTGGATTTTCCAGGTTCTTGCTATTTTAAATCATGTTTTACAGCACATAGAGTCCTTTGATGAGTGTCAATTTTATTCATGTTAGACTCCCCTTATGCGAATTATATATTCTTGATATTGCTAATAGGCTACAGTTAGATTGTTGTTTTGAGAAATTTAATTGTTTATTTTTATTAATATTAATACTTGCATAATATCAATATTCTATCAATATTAACAATTAACCATTATCGCAGACTGTACCATTACAGTACAGTTTACTGGTGTCACATTCTGTTATCTAACATCCATCAATTACAGTTTTATTCAGGGAGAGATTCATCGCCGAATGTTGTCAGATTGAATCTAAAAGTATTCTTAGCCCGAGCAGTGCCCCCGTAATGCACTGGCATAGACAGTTTTCTCCTAATCATATCATACCCATGCACCCCAAATCTTGGTGGATCCGTCAGTACAATGCTTACAGTGCTAGTCAGTTTAATGCTCGATTTAATCCGTTTAAGGTTAAGTTAATCCGTTTCGATTAAGGTTTGGTAGTGTTCATCTATAGTTGTTTCACCAACAGCCCAAATTTTGTAGAATTTCATTGGACGACTACAAAAATATAGTGGGTGGGCCGAATCGGCCCCCCCCCAGTGCTGCTAATGGTCAAAACACCCCAGTGGTAATAGGGTTAAAGGAGAAAAACTATTATATACATCTGAAAGGCGTCCAAAGGTTCATCAATAGGGTGATAAAAACTGGTACAGAGATACAATACTTGGGAATCGGAAAGGCAGAGGTCGTAAACCTCTGCAACTCTCCGCCGAGAGTGGCGCTGTCCAGACCGGCCTCCTATCTGATCCAGAACGATGGTTAGTTAACTTAAATATATCATAAGCTATATTTACTAAATTATCCATAATATTGTCTAAATTTCGGCGCACACGTACTGCAACTTATTTACTGCCGGGTTTCTTTATACAATAGATTTATATTATTTATTATTTAAATTATTTTCCTTTATACTAATGTTTAGGTTCTGGATGAGGCTAGTGAGGTAAATAACGACATTGATATTGACCCGGCATCAGATGTGCCCTGTACTCCCGTTATTGAGTTCGGCGGCATCAGATGTGCACTGTACCCCCGTTATTGAGTTCGGCAGCGTCAGATGTGCACTGTACTCCCGTTATTGAGTTCAGCGGCATCAGATGTGCCCTGTACTCCCATTATTGAGTTCGGCGGCATCAGATGTGCACTGTACTCCCGTTATTGAGTTCGGCGGCATCAGATGTGCACTGTACTCCCGTTATTGAGTTCGGCCGAGATTAATTAAGATGTTTTATCGTGTTCAATGACCTTATACCATCAAAATTATAACTTTTGAGCCAAGATCAAAAAAATTTCTAAAATGACTGACAACACTTGACAGACAAACAGACGGACAGACAGACCGATTTACAAGCAAACATATTGAAAATAACTGGAAGATAGTTTTATATTGGAATAATAAGGCTTATAAATTAATTTATAAGAGTAAACATACATAGAGCAACATATATCTATTGGGAATGAGATTTAAATTTCAAAACTTCTGACTACCCTCAATCCACGCTGAATATCTCCAAAACTAAGCTAGCTGTTAACATACTGTTAACAGATTTGGGTTCCTCATTAAAATTTTGACTTGAAAATTTAATTTTTCTTTAAGTGCGATTTTCTCAAAACGACATTTTCACCTTAATAGGGTTAAGGTACCTTTTCTCTATCACCGCCACATATATATATATAAATAATGTTATAAAGGAATAATGATATTTATTTGTAGAAAAACTTTGTTTTCAATACAAATTGTAATATAATTAAACTTTATTTTACAGTGTTTATTTGCTTTCAGTTTTATTTCCCATGATTCCCATTTACGACACATGTAAATTTCACATGTGATGATTCAGCCTATGAGTTGTTTAGAGTAATAAGTTATTCAAGGTAAAAGAACATAATCGTTCATGACCTTTTAGTGATGATCTATGACTCAAGTATAATAAGGTATATCTAAATTGTAATAGACAATTATGTAATGTTACACGCAATGGGTCGCAAATATATGAACACCCCACCCAATATTTTGATTTCATAATAAAACCTGTTTAATTGTTTTAATTTAGGTAAAGAGGAAATTGAAGTAAACGGTATTTTATAGTATTAAACCAACACACTATAGTTAGTACAACATAATATATAACGTTATCTACAACGTGTTAATTAGTTTTACCTTGTTAGTCATCATCATAAGGGAGTACTGTTGGTAACCCACTATGTTGGACAACTTTTTTAATTAATTAACAATTAACAATTAGAAACTTAAGTGGCTTTGACACAGCTGATTAACAATATCAGCTGTTAAATGAGTATAAAAGAAGGAACAATATTTTAAATAGTTCCCTGTTCTTTTAGTATTTTGTTCGCATTTGTCTTTCTCTTGCTTTAAATTTTGTATTATTATTTTGCTGTGTATTATACCTTTACGACACTGTTCTCCACTTACCACGACTACTTATTCCGCCCACCCTTGACCTTGTTTTCCTTTACACGACCGCGACTACCTCGACATCCGTCCTCCTCGTTTTGACCCGGCTTTTCACCCGACCACGACTTTGGCTTACCGTATTACTTAGAATAAGATCTCCTCATCGAATAATTCCCCTTTTTATTAATTACCATTCAAATTACGACTTAAACGCTTACCTCAAATAAATGCCACGGCTTTAATAATAATATAGGAAATTTCTGATCCTAAGGACATAAGCTCTAAACATAGCTTGCTTAACCCATATATACCCAACCTCGATTTTTTTTATTTTTTTGTAATGGGTAGCTGGGTTTGGATACAAAACCCATAAAAATAAAAACATTTTCCAAAAAAAATGGAACTGGAGATTTTTATTGCGTGAAATATAACTGTAAGTTTATTCTGACAGTAGTGACATAGCGTATATTTATTATGTTTTTTTCAAAAACTAACACGAATATAGTTTGTACACAAAACATCATTATATAGAGTTATTTGGTGTGAAAAGGCTTGAAACAAGTAGGATGCAATCCTACATTGCACTTCTCACAATAGTATACTGCAGTGTCCTTACACCCAATGTAGGCACATCGTCGTTGGCCACCTTGAACAATCCAGTGACCAATTGCATCGAAGCGCACAACAGGTAAAACTCGTTTATCGACAGGCAATCTCGGTGCAGGAAACAAACTACTGCTCCCTCTATTGGTTCTAAAACGCGCGAAATATATTACTTGGATTTACACATCAATGGACATATAAAAAAATACAAAGATATATGTAGGTAGATTAGTTTATTTTATGTTAATGTTGAGAATTATAGTCGGACATTAACTCATCAATCTAGTAACTTCCCTAAGCAAACTTTTACCTAGTATTTATTAGGAATAAGTTTCTCATATTTGTTTTCTACCATTTAATCGTAAAAACTACAGGATCTATTAAATTTTTTTAAGTTCTCATATGAAACCTGACCTATTTTTAGTTAGGGCCAAGTACTTTTGATGTTCCTACACATTCTGTTTTCAGAGGTTCTACCAAAGATAAGTAATTCGCCCAATAAATTTCAAGTTTTAACATCTTGGATGTTCGTACTGTATAGTAGTCGTGTCCGAATTACTGTAATATTTAATCATGATATTCAGGCTGTTCATTAAATTTTATACACCTTATTTGTTTTATTTATCTTTTCTGTTTTAATTAAGGAATTAATTTCATAGGGAAATAGTTTCGAAAATTAATTTTTTTTACAGAATGGCTCGATAACTACAGGTAGGAAGTTTGGAAGACGTCGGCGCACTCTACTTGAGGACACTTTCGTTGAGGCCGAAATTATACATATTGTTAATCCAATGAAGCATGCTAAATCTAAAAAGACAGACGCAAAGAGAGCCAAAGTATCTTACAATACTTTGGTATTCCTGTTGTAAGTATATAATAAATAATAGAATAGAAAAAGGTATTCATTCCTATTGAACGTTTTGTAATTAAAGCAACCAGTATAATATTATTTAACATATAAATAAAATATAAAAAAAATAGGCTTTGAACATAATGTTCTTTTGAGATCCTTTACGGTAAGAACTATCCTAAAGCCTACAAATCGACCAATATTAAGCTATAGAATATCTCCTACTGTAAAGTCCAGTAGTATACCGCTTACCAGATCCTAGTAACGATGTATCTTACCGTAAGACTCTAGTAATGTACACGGGCTCGTACAGTATCTGGTAATAAATCCAAGTCCAGGGTGTCTAAGTAAACAGATACAAGTACGCGAACAACTACTGGCGAGGAGCAGAGCCTAGTGTCTATTCTAGGTTCGTGAGCGAGTCTAATGCCTACAAACTAGACAAAAGGATACCTGTCCTCTAACCGGTGAGGCAGATGTACAGTCTACGGTGACAGACCAAACTCACGGGAAAACAATCCCCGCGCAGCGAATCCTAACTATCGCTAACAGACCTAAATACCGTAAACTTGCCGCGGTGTGATTTATATGGTTTATATACGAGCTAGTGGATTAACAGACTAGCGTAACAATACTGACCAGTACTTAATCAGTCTAAAGGGGGTCGTGCCTAATGTAACAATACTGTCGGCTTCAGAAAACAGTCAAATATGTAAATACTCCTTTTTGCCGTAACTAAATATCAGATCCTAAATTTACAAACTACGAATAGTAAATTACAAAATAGATTCTGCCTGAGAGTAATCTAAAGTAAGCTACAACTAGTAGAGCTCTAAAGGTACATATGTTTTAGGGCGTGTGTGTGTGGGTGTGTTACAAATAAAACAATTTTGGTGTACTCCATTGTACTAGGTTTTAGTGATTTTCTGACCGAAACAATACTGTGCGCTAGCTACGAAAATAAGCTAGTCGCGCTCTGTAGGGCTTTATACTTACAAAATGACGTCAAAGCTCTCTCCTTCCTATCCACAACTCAACCGGGCAATTACGGTGTTAGTAACTACACCCGTGATCGGCACAAATACCAGATTCTGGTTGTAAGATAAGAAATAGGGGTTAATTGCTACCATACGTTAGCTGATCTGGTATACAAATTTGATTCTAGAATTTTGTTGCTGCGGTGGTTAGCAGCAATACCTATCAGTACGTGGCAAGGCGCGGTAGGATATTAATAAACCTCCCTAGGCCAAGCGAGTGCCGGTAGCAGAAATACTCCTTGCCTGATCAAATAACTCGGGTTCAGGCAGGGGGGGGGGGGGGGGTACTAATGTATAAACTACAAAGCAAACCGGTACCGAACTGTCAGTATTGCGAATCACTAAATTAAGGAACATATGCTGTCTGTACCTAATATGTACTCGCGTACTGACGAACGGCAATAGTTCACACCTGTAGGGAATACAGGTTAATCCAGGTATTTGCGGTACTGGTTCTGCTCTGAATCTAGCTATTTGATCCTAAATTTTGCGGCGTCCCAGGACGGCGTCACGCTTACCCTGATCTATAGGTCTTACGGCGGGCAAGGGCGTCAAACAAAGTCTTACCTTCCTCGGAATCGGGCGCTGCATGGCAAAGGTGGAGTATTTTGAAGGGGCGAAGGGGGTGCGCGGGCTAATCTAATGTGGGCGCTAGCGTGTTGTGGACATATTCCCTGCGTTGCTGACGGCCTAACGGTCTAGGCAGCCATCCTCCCAATGCTTGGCTGTCCCAATGGTGGACAAAGGGAAATATACATGTTCAAAGTTTACAGTATATTTAGAGTAATTTACAAAAGAGTTTATCAACCAAATTTACATAAGTTTCAACAAGAAACTAACAAATGTAACTAAAGAATGGTGATAAAGCAAATTAATGAGAGTGGTGAAATGTTAGAAATAACAAGTGAATAGAGTGATAACCGAAGGCTAACCAGCCCTTATATAGCAAATCTGGGACATGAGAATCCACTAGAACATTCCAGAGTACTCCATGGCCTCACATTGGAGCAATAAGATGTTCTATGCCCTATGATTGGCCCAACTCATCGTTCCATACATTGTACGCACCTCATTGGCTTATCTAATTAGATCAAAGTGAAAATAAATTGCCCAAAAATGCAAATTTCCCGACTGGGATTCGAACTCGTAACCTAGTTGTAATGTAACCAACGCCTTAACCATCTGACCACTGCGCCAATAGAGTTACCTATGTGTTTATGTGTACCAATATGAATAGGCATATTACACTACTGTAATTTAATCAAAATGCGTCGGATTTTAGAAAGTTTTTACGTTAAGCTACAAATGCTACCTTATAGTGAAATAATCCATCACCGCTCCATGAAAACAGTAAGTAAGACTGTTTTCACCAATGGAAATATAATCTATTTACAAAATATCTCTTAGATCTAATGGTGGGGCCTAAAATATAAAATAATCACTACCTAATTATTGCATACTTATTATTGCAGGTACGGCGTAAATACAATCTATCATACATACAAAATACAAATTTACCAATTAACTTTAGTGCATAAAATACAAAAAAAAGAGCTTTCGGTTATCAAATAAGCAAATTAAACAAATTAGAACAAATCAAAACAAATAATTTCAAGGCTTTCAATAATCTTTCATATATTACAAATATACATAATAAACTTTCCAAATTAAATCAGTTCAAATATAAACAAACATAATATGCTAATAACTTCCAAATAAGTCTTAAAGTGTCCACGAGCTTAAAAGTTCATCCTACTGGTCTGGATATCTTCTCCTGAGCACTGATTGCTAATGGTAGGCTCGCAAGCCTTCCTTCTCTACCTCGCTCCTCCAAACCCAACATCCAAACGCAATGTCCAATATAATATCCAAATATAAATAACCAAATATAATATCCAAATATAAATATCCAAATATAATATCCAATATGATATCCAATTGGTTTACGTTTCCAGTTTACGAGCGCAGTAACAATAATGCTCATGCGATACAAATTAATACCAATATATATAAAATTGAAGCACACCACAGCAAATTGTATAAAACAGTTGAATGTGCATGTTAGAGTCAAAGAAACTATTTCAAGTTCAGAACATCAATATAGGGAGTTTACATAGAAGCTAATGTCATCTATATCAACACTTGAATCTCCAGTCGCAGTAGAGTCCTTAATCTTGCAGTAACGAGTGAAATGACCATGTACTTTGCAGAACTTGCAATAACAGGAGCTTAAGAACTTGTGGTTGTTGATTACAGGATCAGATCCCAACCACATTCTGTTCAAACAGTCAGTTAGGTTAGCAGTTTGGCTTGTTTTCCGTGAGTGGGAGATCCTAATTGATCGAAGGAACTTATTTGAACCTTCCAAGCCTTCTTCAGACAGAGCACCCAACCCAGATCCATGATTGATTTGAATTAATTCCCATGAGTGAGCTAAGACTTTATGAACTGTTGGAGTGATGCTCACCCATTTGAAATTTTCAATAATATATATATATGTATCAGTGCACAGTTCTTTGTAACGTTCTAAATTGACAGACAGTCGGCTTCGAATTATTCTCAATATCAAGGGGAGCTTCTTCATCAGTACACAGATATGTTCTTGTTTAGCATCAGGCACTAATTGAACAAATATTGCATGTTTAGAAGGATCATCAAATAAACGTCTAGCAACATTGCCTGTTGTTGTTGTACCTCCTTTGCCTGTGCTATCAGGAAAGTCCAATCTTATTCCTGTGGCATTCCTGTGGTTATTCCTGTAGCTTCCTGAACCTCGTTTTTAGCTGCTTTTAGGAACTGTGTATAATGAGCATAAGGTGATTCTGACCAGGTTTCCACACAGGCTCTTGTATGATCGATTATCTTGAGAACCCAATCAAAAGAACGTAATAACCCATGTAATATTTGTACAGATGAAGCACTATGTTCTAGGATGGGCTTCTGTGTTACTCCTGCACGTGAATCATAGTCACCTTTTCTGATTCTGATTTCCCCAGTGTCTTCATCCAGAAGTTCATCAAATATTGCAGTTGTTGAAAGAACATTTCTATCAATAACAAACCCAGAAACTATAGTATCTCTATCAATACACAATTCTTTTGACACAGTACACAGATTGCAGTATGCTCCTCCTAACCCCAATACCAATTTCGCAGCCTTCATGTCCATCATATGTCCTGACATGTTAACAGTTACATGCACCTCTTTACCTTCTTGTAAACACATTTCCATTCCTTTGCTCTTCATTTTCTCAATGTCTTCACTGAATATCTGAAGAGTTTGCAAGGTGGTATAGTTCTCTTTACCCATCTGTAGCATTAATGGGCGATGAGTAGATGGACTGTTTGGAGTTGACTGCTCCCAGATCTTAATCGGCGGAGGACCAGTAGGAGTCGATGCTGTGAACATAAGAGGACAATACATCGCCAATATTATATTGTTTGTCTCTTCATTGCCTGCTTGGTGAAAGATTGTGTATGACCCGCTTCCATCGAACCCAAACTTCATTTCAAACACTAAAGATGTTTCTTTTGAAATCGTGATGTCAGTGAGATTCTGAAGAATACGTTCACTGGTGATTTTCACTGCATCATATAATGGAAAGTGAATACCTTTATGAGGATCTGGAAGAGGGATTATTGGTTTTGGTGTTATAGATTCTTGATATTTGCGGAGCTGACTCCACGGAGGATAAATATCAAATCCCTCATTTTTTAGTAAGAGTCGCATACTTGTGTATGTTTGACGGCCTAAATTGCAACTTGTGTAAACGCCCAATGCAACCGCTTCAGGAAGCATTGGAGTATGTTCTTTCTTCTCCCAGAGACCTTCACCCATTTGTCTTAATTCTTTAGAATCACAACGTGTGAGTAACAAACCAAGTACTTGGGCTACTGAAATGTCTTCAGCATCTGCAAGGGTAGAGATGCACTCAAAGGCCTCATCAGATCTACGTAATAGCTGTCTTCGAGAAATTGTATCAATGGACTTTCTGATCTTCTTTGATGGGATTGGTTCTACATCTTCAAGTCCCAGCTGCTTCTTCTTGATATCATTGCAATAGAATATTACCTCGGAGGTGCTCAATTTTCTCTTCCCCTCCATTTCCCCTACCTGCGCTTCCGACCGCACTCCCGACCGCGCTCCTGACCGCACTCCCGACCGCTCTCCAACCTGCCCCCCAAGCATGCTCCCCCACCTGCGCTCCAGACCGCTCTACCACCTGCTCCCCCAGCTGCGCTCCCGACTGCACTCCCACCTGCCCCCCCACCTGTGCTCCCGACCGCGCCCCACCTACCCCCCCCCCCCGCATGCTCCCCCATCTGCGCTCCCGACCGCGCTCCCGACCACGCTCCCTCCAGCTTCCCACACCTGTTTGATTAACTCTCTGGCCCGCCGGCCCTTTCGCGCTTTTCTCATGCCATACTTTATCATATCGAACTTGTTGCGCTTTGGGGCGTGTGTCTCTGGTTGTAACCCACCCCAAGTAACGGTTCCAACATTTGTGAGGTATATGTTCACACTATCACAGCCCGAAACATTAATCGTCCCAAATGATGATGGGCCACCTCCTTGATGCTCCACATCACCATCCGCACCACAAACGTATTTCCCACCTGGGCCAGTCACTTTTATCACTTTACTCTTTCCCCAACTGTCCACTGATTGGACAAACTCTACTCTCTCTCCTCGCCCCAACAATCGATATCTCAGTGCATGAATGTCCGAATTGTGTACAAATAGATCTCTACCTCCTTGGTCTGGCATAATAAACCCATAACATTTGGAGTGATTATACCACTTCAGGCCACCGGTTTCCATTTCAGTACAATAAATATAAATATATTAAATAAATATGATAAATAAATATATTAAATAAATATACAGAATAGATATACAGATATGAAGAATATAAGCTACGTAACTAAGACTATAAGAACATAAAATTTGGGAAGATACAAAATGTGGTTGCATATACCCTAGTTACTTACAGGTCACATAAATTCTAAAGTAGGCCTAGGCCGATTCCCCCCTTTTGAGAGGCCATTTGCGGTGCCCTGTCAGGCCGTAATTTAGTATGTAGGCCATGGGCGTACATCCTATAATAATTAACTTTTTAGAGGCATTGGAGTTTGTTTTCCTGGTATCCTAGCAACCGGGCTGGCGACAACAGATAGCGCCAATGTGTATCATCTACCATTTCTCTGGCACGAATTTTAAATTAAGTATATCTATTATATAACTAAAATAACTGTTTACAATCTATTTTCATTTCCGAATAAAATAATTTAATAATAATCATATTTATTATATTATTATAATATCATTTTAATGTATATAAATATATAATAATCATTAACAGTACAAATGGGGGGGGGGGGGGGATACCAAAAATATATGATAACTTATGATACACCCCCCCCCCCCCCCCCACGTAAATGGATTGGTTACATTTATATACATATTTAGTTTTTATGATTTATGATTACGCAACCATTATGCGTTACTACTTTGGTTTTGCGGTGGAACATTTAACCACGCAACCATTGTGCTTTACTAAAAAGTTGTTATTTATATTACAATAAATAAAACCTAGATGCGGCAGATCAATGATAATAGTAGTACTGACAGTTACTCTACGGTAATCCGAAGATTGGCTGGAATAAAACAGTTCAATGTGAAAGAAAACCCAATAGCTGCTGTAAATTTTGAGACAAGTTATTGGAATTTCTGGATGTAAACTTTGGAACGTAGTGGATAGGATAACAGGCCACATCTCGCTTGATGTATCTCATCAAATATTTCGTAAGAATCTTCTCATCCTCTGCTGTTTCGCAATGCAAGTATACACAACATCCAATCTCATTTCCTCCAGCGCGTTTACTGTAAGTTGTTTCGTTGGACACCCCCCCGAACTCGGGGTATATGTCCACAGACACCCTGTCTGGAACATTGCGAATCCACGCCCAGACGATTCGCGCTGCTTCAGCGGCAATGTGACCAGCAAACAATCCACCCTTCTTCACTACAACTGATCGAATACCGGTTGAAGACTGGTACACTCGATCTAGTTCGAACGTTACAATATCTCTGGGTACGACATCCACACAGTTGTAATGCCATCTTCCTCTAATAGCGGTATAAAGTGGAACAGGGAACGTATTCAATAAACTCATGATACAACTAGAATATGGAATATACTGTAGAATCCAAAAGCAATCGTGGGTGGAAAACAAATAAGTTCTACATGGAGGCCTACTACTACTACTACTACTACTAGGATCGGCATGCTGCATTTTTAAGAATGCTGTGCCGGCTTGTCAACAAAATTGCACCGCCACAACTCCCTATCACCCATTAAATTTGCTAGATCATCCGCATCTTTAAGGCCAGTGTCCTTTAAGATGCGTCTCAAGAAAGTCATGGGCTTTCCACCATGCTTATTCACTCCATGAGGCTGCCAAAGTACAAGATTTTGCACTGGCTGGTCCTCATGGCGAAAGCAATGTCCTGCAAAGCGGTGGCGATTTTGTTCTAGTGTCAAGCTTGGGGGAACCAATGAGACACCTCCAATGTTATATAGTGTCTGGTTGGAGATGTGTGCATTGTACTTGACACAATGAACCCGGTGTAGCATTCTTGTGAATGTGCCATCCAAAGATTTGGTGTCCTCAGCAGTTAGAGCCCAGCATGGACTCCCGTAGAGGAGTACTGGAACTACTGCTGCTCTAAATAATCGGACCTTAAGTTTCCGATTAATTCTCGGTGACTTCCAAATCCTGGAAAGCCTATTCAAGGCTGTCCATGCCTTTCCCTTACGTATTCGAAGGTCCTCACCTGACTTCCGGATCCATGATCCCAGGTAACAGAAGTCGTCCACATGCTCAAGCATACCATCCTTTGAGCTAATGCTCATCCGATCAGAGACTTGGTGAGGACTTTCAAAGTTAACTCTCAAAATTTTGGTCTTTCTGGAGTTAATAAAAAGACCAACACTAGAAGCAGCATGTTCCAATGAGCTGAGGAGCCGTTGGGCTCCCTCTAATGATTCTGGGAGTACTCCTAAGTCATCAGCAAAGTCTTGATCAGTTAGGTACTTGGCAGGATTTCCTCGACTTCTGGAGCCAGTAGGTGGAGTTATCATCACCCCATCATCATTATGATGATCTAAGGACATGCGTAGAACATAGTCAACCACAATAATTAACAAGAACGGTGCAAGTGTGTCTCCTTGGAGGACGCCCCATAACACTTCAAATGGTTCTGTGTCACCGTCAACAGTAGACACAAATGTTGTCGAACCATCGTATACTGATCTGATTGCTGCAATAATTTCATCAGGAATCCCATATAATGAAAGTATGCTGAACATACGTGAGCGAGAGACTGAATCAAAGGCCTTGAAGAAGTCAACAAAGATAACAGCCAGATGCCTGTCTTTCTTTTTTGATAATTCTTCAATTATCCTTCTAATGGCCAAAATGGGCTCCATGGTCCCACAACCTTTACGGAACCCATTCTGATTTCCACGGAGCAGTCTCAATAGACGGAACGTATTCAATAAACTCATGATACAACTAGAATATGGAATATACTGTAGAATCCAAAAGCAATCGTGGGTGGAAAACAAATAAGTTCTACATGGAGGCGTAGGGAAGGATATACCATTATAATTTAGTAAGTTTGAGATATGTAAACTTAATATTTATTATTTACCATACTCTACATGGGCACATTTTACTTTATAAGAATATAATTATTTAATAACCAGATTCAATTACGGTCCCAAAAAAATTAAAGGGAAATGTAAACAACAGTAGGTCAAGTCTTAAAAGGCCGACAACAAAATGTTTTCATAAGTTTTTGAAATATTATTAACTAAATTTCAACTGCATATTATATCAAATAGGCCTACTGTATGCGCCAATAAATTTAATTAAAGAAAGAAATAATTTAAATAATAAAAATAATTTAAATCGTTTAATTGAAATGTAGAAAAAAACAGCAGCGCAAGTACTGACTATCAAGGTATACTACAGGTAATTGTTTTCCTCTGTTTAACTTGCATTTGTATTAATAATGCATAGCTATTTATGAAATAAATAAAATATTCCAGAATTCTGTGTATTTATAAAATAGAATAAAATAGCCCTTTGGAGGTGAAAATACATGCAACTTTCGAACGCCCATATCTCAGCTATTTCCCAACCAAATTCAAATATTTTTACATTTTTTATTTGGAATCTTGGCATGGTCAGCTTTCGTACCAACAATTTCGTACCAATTGTTACGCTAGGTCTGTTAACCCACTAGCTCGTATATAAACCATATAAATCACACCGCGGCAAGTTACGGTATTTATGACTGTCAGCGATAGTTAGGATTCGCTGCGCGGGGATTGTTTTCCCGTGAGTTTGGTCTGTTACTGTAACTGTACATCTGCCTCACCGGTTAGAGGACACGTTTCCTTTTGTCTAGTTCGTAGGCATTAGACCCGCTCACGTACATAGAATAGACACTAGGCTCTGCTCCTCGCCAGTAGCAGTTTGCGTATTGTATCTGTTTGTTTAGATACCCTGGACTGGGATTTGTTGTCAGATACTGTACGAGCCCGTTTCATTACTAGAGTCTTACAGTAAGATACATCGTTACTAGGATCTGGTAAGCGGTATACTACTGGACTTTACAGTAAGAGATATTCTATAGCTTCATATTAGTAGATTTGCAGGCCATAGGATAGCCCTTACCGTAGAGGATCCCCTCTCAAAATACATCTCATCATGTAGTGCCGCTCGCCGAACCCACGCATGGTTTAAAAAACTAGGCATTCACTTTATTCAGCGCCTATTATTGAATGCGTACGTTTTATACAAACAAGAACAAAAACCTGTAACACGAAACGAGAAACCTAAAAAAATCGTATTCACGGATTTTGTGTATCACTCTGTGGCCTTTCTTACTGGAGTTCCTGATGAGAACAAACGAGTTACAACAAAGAGGAAGTCGACTCCTGCTACCTCATCCCAGCCACAGGGTACCCTTTTGTTAGAAAAATATCACCATAAGGATCTCATATAAAAAAATGTTTTTTTCAGTGCCCTAGATGTATGCTTTTTTTTTATCTTCAGTATGGAAGGGGTTAAGAAGAAGTGAGTTATCACTAATGGTATAAATTTTTAATTATGAAAATGGTATATATATAATATATACCGATAATTGTTATTTTTTGACATTTTTATATTTTGGGTTTTTTAACATAACCTAACCTAACCTAATGGTGGGTACTGGGGTAGATCAGTTGGTTGAGCGCGATCGACAGAGGAGCCTTTGGGTCGCCTCTGGCTTCAGCCGACTGTTTGCTTGCTAACCTAGCCGTGGACAAACCTAACACTATCCAAGCGTAACCCTACACAAACTAATCTAACCAAACCAAACCCTATCACTAAATACTACAAAATATCAACTGTATTATAACATTTATATAGTCTTGCTTTGCCATCCTTCCCGCAACGCCACTCTCAAATTTGTATTTCGCCAACACCTGGTCAAATGGCTGTACACCAACCAATTGAACCAATGAGATACGATGGTATCGAAATTAGTAATCTACACCCCTCACAAATATATTACTCCAACCGACAGCCTCAATCTGAACCGGTTCAGCTGCCATCAACAAACGTGGTGACACCGCCACCATTGGCTCTACCACCAGAATCTGGCTCTACTAGTGTCCACAGTGTGGTGTGTTTTCTAACCAGAAATATAAATTATACTGAAGTATATCAGTTACAGAGGTGATACAGAAATAACAGTATCAACGGAATGTTATGTGTGAATGTGAGAAATATTAAAAACTATATAACAGTATGAAATAGGCCTAGTTTAAACTAAAACTACTTAATATTATTCTTTACAATATCCTGTATTGTGCTTCCGACTATCTGAATCAGACCTATACTGTATATATAAAAACCTAATGCTCAAGGGGTCATCCATAAAGGACGTCTGAGTAAATCAAAATCCCGGATTTAAGAACCCCCCCCCCCCCCCCCCCCTCCCCCCTGTCGGAATATGTCCGGATTTTGATGACCCCCTCTGATCTCGGCGTCCTTTTATGGACGACACCCAAAATAATTAATAAATTATTATATTGCTTATTTAGTTTATCAACTCACTTTATCATAATTACAATATAGTTAACTAACCTTATAGCTGAAGTTTTGAGTTGTAGATAGGGTTTTAGAGCCACAAAATTCTTTAACAATAACATACTGGAAGGATATACGAAGATTTTCGCAAACTTTGTATAGTTTGTCAAATGGAGACCAAAGTGTTAATGGAATTTCGCGTCCATATCATCCCGGAGAATTATTACTTTTAAGGGGATCAGTACAGGAAATCAAATTTTTTTTTTCAATTTTTTTTATTATATTTCATTTAGAGATGAAGATTCCAAATTTTAAAACCGTTTAGCAAGATCTGTCTTACTTCTCGAGATATGGCTGTCTGTCCGATTGACTGTCGGTTTATCCGTCAGAATGTCTGTCCATCAATAAAAAGCAAACTATCTGTCTAAAAAATTCCCTATAAGGGTTTTTTCGTGGTTGGTGACTTTATTTCTGATGTCAATATTCAAATTTGGCTTCGTCGTTTCTGTCTATATGCCTGTCAGTATGTCCGTCAAAAAATTACCGACAGACAGACTGACTGCCAAACAGACAATTTGGAAGTCTTCAGATGTTAAATCTGACACTCGAAATGAATTCTGCGACCAGGAAAACCCCTATAAAAATAATTATTTTGTAATCTTAATTTAAGTTATATTTCTGGACACTGCTGTTATGTGCTATGCTGGTCTATTTTGTCCAAAACGAACTGTATTTTGTAATCTTAGCTTATTTATTGTTATAAGTTATTGTTATGTTATATGTGGAAAACGTTCAATTTCATGGATTTTTCCTAGTAACATGTTTCCATTGCAACAAGATGTATAATTGTTGATATATTTTTCACACTCAGGTACAAATAAACATTCGTTCATATACTACAAATAGATGAAAGTCCAAAATTACGAACAAACCTTTTCCAATGCAATACTCATTTATTTATATGAACTGTACTGTTTGAATTCGAACTCGATAATACTTCGAAAATACTTTTCACATAAGACCCTCAGCACCTCCAGCGCGCCACCCCATCTCCCCCCAACCACCCCCCCTCCCCCCCCCCCCCCCCTCCCCCCAACCACCCATCCCCACCCCCCCCCCCTCCCATCGGACTACATCCCTATAAGTAATTCTTATTAAATAATTATTGATTATGAAAATAATATTAACTAATGTGAAGTCACCGCGATGGGAATTAAACCAGTGTTTATCAGTTGCCGACCAGCCATACAGACCGCTACACCACGCTGTTTGAAACAGCAGACTACCTCGCTTCAATGCCTGTGTCAAAAACGCTGTCCCTTCTTCAACACAGGGTTATACAATTGGGGTCTGTCGAATTAAATTCATTTTTTCATTCATTTTTTTTCAAAATTATGTTCATTAACTATATTATTGAATGAGACATCCAGGTACAAGGTAAGTCGCACGTGCTCTATACATTATTTAAGATACACATAAATCGGACGTGCTGTAATCGACATTGTTAATTATCTGTTGATACAAAGAAAAACTACTGTACATCATGTGATTTAATATCCATTGTATTAAAGAAATTTAGATATAGGTTGGGGCCTAACTACCCAATATAACCCTGTGATTGGATATAGGTTGGGGCCTAACTACCCAATATAACCCTGTGATTGGATATAGGTTGGGCCTAACTACCCAATATAACCCTGTGATTGGATATAGATAGGGGCCTAACTACCCAATATAACCCTGTGATTGGATATAGGTAGGGGCCTAACTACCCAATATAAGCAATATTGGTTTTTATTTGATAGACTAACCCAGTAACTAGCCTCCCCGCCCAGCATTCAATGTATTACAACAGTCCATTGGGGCCTGTGATTGGATAATTACAGTATTAGTACATCCTATTTAACAGACTTACACTTGTTCAAGACCTGTTCTCCTTTCAGAAACTACCGTACAGATATATTAGTAAACGCAATTAGTAAATTTTTATTAAAACTATATTTTTAAACTTATCGGTATATATAGGTTATATAATCTAATTATGTCGAAGGCACCTGCTATAAATATAACAAACTGTAGGGTCACAATTCAAAATACCCATAACCATTATGGACAGCCGCCATCGGTTGCTTAATAATAAATTAAATTATGCTAAATTAAATTATATTACTGTATAGCTAAATTATATCTATTATTATTCTCAATAAAAAAGTAAATTGTTCTAACTCAAGCTCTAATCTGCAAACGGCAAACATTAACTATTAGGTCTAAAGCAAGTTTCCATCACCTCAGCTGTTTCATCTCTCCACCTACTGACATTTGACTATGTCTACATTTCTCTAAATTGTTAACTCGGTCCTCCAAATTTTATCTTTCTTGTTTTAATTTTCAACTCATTCCTTCAAAGTTACTCCTTCTTGTTTGACTGCATATACGTTTCTCCGAATTTACAAATGGCACCTCACAAAAATCGTACCTACCTTGTTTGTCCCGTTGATGGTTGTTCGTTCAAAGAACCCACACAATACTTATTAAGCCACCTCAAGCACCACACCCTGATGCCAGGTGAGAGCAAGTGTTAAGCTAAGTACAGCTTGTAGTGTTAAGCTAATAGAGCTAAGTACAGTAAGTTTTCACAGGAAGAAGTAGGTAGGTTGTACCAAAAGGCCAGACTTGATAAAAATTTCCCCAAGAATACTAATAATACTGATGTGGAAGAAGTAGAAAACCTTAGGGTAATATTTCTATTTCCCTTGGAAATATAGTGGAGGTGGTAGGAGAAATACTTGCGGGTGGTGGGATCAGTGTTGTAAAGCTCTGTAGCTTTTTAAAAAGATATGAGGTTGATATTGATACGACTGACATAGATAACTCTGCAGGTGCTACATTAAAGCATGAAACATCAGCCTGCACCTCCACTGATCGTCCATCTGTGGTAAATGTGCATTCACCACTGATTGGTCTTGATGTGCCACCCTCTTGTTCCTATGCCCCTCCAAGTTCACCAAATAAACTATTAATAAAAATAAATCATAAAAGAAAGTGTCGTATATTTGACTCGGATTCTGATACTAGCTTTAGTGAAAGTCCTCAAAACTCACCGAAAAAATTAAGAACAGAAAATCAAGAACATCTATCAGAACCATCTATATCATGGGGGGAAGGGTCAATAAAATCTAAAATTCAAAATGCTGGACTATATAAACGTTTCAACCTGGACAAAGCACCATCTGTTAATAGGTTTTACCTTTCAGAATGTAATAGGATGGAAGGGAAATCTGGGGGGGGGGGGGGGCAAAGTTATCCAAAAGTTATCCCAATCCTATGACGTACTTAAAATCGCAAGCTATATAAATGACCGAACCGGAAAAAAACATGAGGAATACACACTATGTAGATGAGTATTTATACAAGCTTAAGGAATTAGGAATGACTGCAGAGAGTATTAAGTATCCATTAAAAAACTTAAAGAAGTACATGAAGTTCAGAATAAACGAGTAAGGCCACTTTAGAATAAAACCTGACTCATTGTGGGACCAATTTAAAGATTGTTTAGATGCTCACCAAGCCTTCCAAAAGTCGAGTATTTCTAACCTCATAAGTAAGAGAATTATACAACGTAGGATAGAGGACTATGAAAAGTTTGTAGATAGAGATCCACGAGAAACTATACGTATTATAACAGATAGTAATGTTAAGGAGCAAGTTGAATTAGCAAAACAAAATTTACTACGCCAAAAACAAATAAATAGGACAGATTACCTTCTTGTTGTGAGCCCTTCTCTAAGTCTTGTTGTTCTTGTTCTTGTTGTTGCTTGATATGAGGTCCCTCATGGCCCCCCTTATGGTTCTAGAAGTACAAAGACCGATGGTTGTGAGCACTTGACAGCTTTCTGAGTTTCGTCGTGGGGGGCAACCTAAATTCTGTGGGGATGGTATACATGTTGTTGCTGTTGCTGAGTTGCTTGCCCATTTTGGCTTATCAGATGATCTCTATGATGAAACTTTATTCTATACTGAAAATATTAGACCTAAAATCGTTCGAATGCAACCCAAATCTGTAGATATTGCTAATGATCTAAAATATGTCTTTCTAAATACAGTAGGTAAGCAATTCATTAGCCCTGGACAGGAATTAAAGAGACTTTACGACACATTCCCCGAAATTCCATACCACAATTTAACTCCCATGGCTTGTCGCAAGTTGTTAGAGACTGCAGCTATGGGTTTTGACGAAGAAACTCAGAAAGCTGCATCGTTCTATTTAGCACACTCAGAAAAAATCGCTTGCATAGACTCTAAGTTTAAGGTTAAAAATGTATTAGCTGCCCATAATGCTCTACATCAGCTCCTATTAACACCTCCAATAACCCCCACTACACCAGATAGGCCAACTAATCCAACCTCCACAACACCAGATAGGCCAACTAATCCAACCTCCACAACACCAGATAGGCCAACTAATCCAACCACCACAACACCAGATAGGCCAACTATTTCAACCCCCACAACACCAGATAGTCCAACTATACAAACTCCACAAAGCCCACCAATAAAGGAATCTTATATAAAATTAACTGCCCATTCAAATGTATCACCACAAAAAATTGCCCCACCATTGGCAATCTATTATCCCCTCTGGCAGTCCCTAACTTCTGTGGCTTGTAACCTGTCATCTCTCCCTAACCAATTGGCAATGTATGTTGCCCCATGCGTTGGTAGGTGACATAATATTGGTAATGTCGCGTAGCCAACTGTAATTGGTAAATCATCACTTTGCCCATTTTCCGCTGGGTAGTGCAGCGAATTGGATCCGCTAACAAAAGCTTTGCAGCTTATTTCCATGGGGGTCATTTATGTTACTTGGTTACAAATACAGTACAATATGAAAATGGGCAATTGGGGCTTTAACTTTTACTGTCTTTTTTTCATATCAATTTTTTCATTCAAGTTTTTTCTCTTATTTATTAATAGCATTTGTAAATTTAACTGATATTTCCATTTTCTTTAATTTAAGAATTGCTTTTTTTAGTTTTCCCACCACTAAAAATGTAATAGTAAAAAATATGAGCTGAGATATGTCAATTAAAAATAAAGCAATAGTATAGTAAGTACCTAGTAAGACCTAAATAAACTTTAATCTATCTGGCATGTAGGTCTTGATATGCACTATATAAGCATCTTAATTTCTATGTTTTTAAAAGCAAAACGTATTCTTGGATGGCATCTAACGATGTTAACATCTCTATTGTCATAGTTAGTAACTTATTGACCCTTTCTTTAGTATCATTCAATTGATCCTGTAACTTTGCAGGAGGTTTTGACTGGATTCTATGGGAAAAACGTTCTGTGGAAACTTTTGACATTGTAATTTGCTAATTTAAACAACATCAAAATTTGTTAAAGGGAAAAACTTTAATTACTTAAATACCTTGTTTACTAATATAGACTATGCCGAAAATCTATTAGGATTCAAGAGTTTACTATATCGCTGTATATGCAACAGCGCAAATATAAACGCAAAATAAACTTTACATAACAACTATATTAAATATACCGCGTAGACCAAAGATGTTGCTTATAAAATGCAAAAACAGCTATGATATAATACGTTGAATCTACCTGAATAACTTAGAGATGTTACTTGTTGCTGTTATGCATATGTTTGCATATAATAAATCTATACTAAAATTGTAGGTTGCATACTGTCACAACTGTATTATACCTTGTGCACCAGTATCTGTCTAACAATTACAATATACATTAGCCTTTATTTACTGGTAGATGGCTCATTCAATTGCATATGCCTGTTTGGCCTGTTTGGGCGGGGCGTGGTAGGCCTACACTTTTCACACTTAAATATTTTGGTTGTGAAATGTTACAGGGCATAGCTATCTGAGATATTTCATTTATATTTTATTATGAGAGGAAGAAGAACATACAACGTTATTTACTATATATGTAACAAAATAATTGTTTTCGGGTTTAACTTGGAAGCCTCCCCAAATAGTTGATATACAATTATATTTAAAATTATTTCCATGGTCATGGTCATTCACCCGTCTTTAGTTAGAAATTTGTTTGTACATCAATGTATACTTAACGTTATATATAACTAACTACTGTATAAACTGGGCATTATTGAAAACAGCCTATCCACATCCAATCATAACCCTCTTCACCGAGCCTTCTTAGACTTTCTTCAAGTATTCATTTTTAACATATATAAAAATTGAAACATTTCAATCCTTCTGTCAGTTTTTTGTACGCTCACCTATACGTAAACCAAACTTATGGGGTCAAATTCTATGGCGCACCATAGTACTCTAGGAGTAGGCCTTGCAATCAGCATATCAAACAGCAGTTGGCGATAAACACTGTACGGTACCGCTAACGGTACGGTACGTTGTATTAAACAACGCCTCATCGGGAAGTCGGAGAGAAATATTTCAATTTTTGAACAAAATTATACACACTGATAAAATTACTTTATAGGAAAACAGTAGGTCTACTCGTTTACTTTACTGTTTTCCTATAAAGTGCTACTTTTATCAACGTGATATAAATAGTCATTAACATAAAATTTTATTTATTCTTTAGTGCTTAATTTTAAGACCAAGCGATTGGTAATTAAAGTCTCCATCATCATCATTTTTGAAAAACAATGTTTGATTTTTCCATCTATTTTTTCAGATTATTAAATTACGTCACACCCTTTTTTTTACAATTTAGATCCCCCCCCTCCCCCTTTTTCACAAATCATCATGAAATCGTAGACCCCCGTCGCGCTATCTCACAGTCACAAACGATAATTAAAAAATTGTTTCTAAAACGTTTTTTTGCATCTTAAGAAAATATTGTTTAAAAAAAGTTTTCGCATTTTTCGCAACGCAAACTTAAAGATTTCCTTTCAAGGAATCCTAATTTCAATGTACCTTCCAACTTTACCGACCTATTCAATAATGCCCTAATACTTCACATACAATATATACGTAATTTTGATTCAATATTGGTAATACATACTGTAGTACTAGAGTTATTATTGTTAGTTTTTATTGGTGAGATTTTGTACATCGTTCTTTGGCGTGTTTCAACCACACTTTCATAATTTTATGAATTGTTTGGTTTGCTCCAACTTCGTCCTTAAATAGCTAAATAGCGAGGAATTACTTAGACCTTCGGTCATTATATTACATAGTAACTTTTCCCCGAAAGGAACCTTCCCGCCTTTTCCACGCCAATTAACATTCTGTGCCACCTCATCCGTCATTAACATCCGCATAGCGGCGCGTGTATTGTCTCCCATGGAGGAGCCACCAACCCCACGAACTCGACGCTTTAGGACGTCCCTACTGCTGCCCTCCTTCAAGATTTCCTCAATCTGAGGAAAGTCGTCGATAGACTTTAGTGGCAACTTTAAATCAATATCATCGCCATCGGGGATTGGAGAGGACACATTTTCCTTCACCTTTAGGAGCCTCTTTAAGATGACGTCGTGCTCCTTTTGCTTCAGTATTATCTCATTTAATTTTGCGAGAATCAATGATGTCGAGGATGATCGTTTTGGCGGAGCGATTTGAGTAATATTAGCAGT
Source organism: Nemertoderma westbladi (assembly GCA_032718475.1). NCBI lineage: Eukaryota > Metazoa > Xenacoelomorpha > Nemertodermatida > Nemertodermatidae > Nemertoderma > Nemertoderma westbladi. Next base: position 47,109 of record JAUCBJ010008077.1, read on the forward strand.
TGTAACATTGTCAGTTATCTGCAATAATATTAAATTAATAAATGATTGAGAAACATAACTTACGCATACGCAGGGAGGCGAGCGATTTTGACAAAAAAATTTCCCAGTTTTTCTGGTATTCAACAATTTTACTTCACTATTTATACTTCGGGATCCCTTTCCAAAAAAGTCGGGATCGGAACCGGGATTACATTTTTTGCCGGAATCCCGTTTAAACACTAATGTACAGCAAAAACTAAGCACTTCGAGTTAATAAAATCTGGTTCACATTTTGAATTTTTTAACATTTAAAAATTTGATAAAAAGCACTACTACAAGATTTATCATAGTATTACTTAAAGCTACAGTATGAAAATGAAATATATTACATACTGATACGGTACATAAGGAGTGAAATAAAGTAGTAACATTTCCGCACCCCCCCCCCCCCCCCCCCCCCGCAATTTACTAAATTGCTGTTTTACTATACTAGCTAGGATTTTTATAACTATTCTACAGGCCTAACAAAACTTGTTCTTCAACATATTTGATACAAATTTAAATGTATTGGAATCATTGAATGCATGACGCCTTACGGCCATGGATGAGGCCGTACGTTGACCTCACGGATGCCGTACGACGTTGTCGTACGGCTGAGTATAAATGGGCCCTTACAGTTAGTGTAATTTCGAATAATAAATAGTAATACTGTAGTAATAAATAGTAATGCTCGATTTTAAAAGTTGTCCATCAGCGGGTAAGGTAATGTAATGCGCTGTATAATAATAATAATATTGAATATAGATATATTGATATATTGCTAATCAGTTCTCAGATTTGGAATCCTCACAAAAATCTGCTCTATATGAAATGAAAAACTAAAAAATATGAAGATACAGTAGTTGCTATCAGTACATACCGAGTTATAATTATGGCTATCAACAGGCACCGGTCTACCTCATCGTGAGGTAGAGGTTCTGATGTGTACTGGGCATTCACAGTTATGGCTTTGGCTTTATCCATTTTATCTGAAATAAAATCTGAAATCTGAAATAACAGAACATTATGTTTAAAGCCACGTAATTGTGTTCTAACAGAACATTACGTTCAAAGCCACGTAGTTTTGTTCTAACAGAACATTATGTTCAAAGCCACATAATTGTGTTCTAACAGAACATTATGTTCAAAGCCACATAATTCTGTTCTAACAGAATATTATGTTCAAAGCCACGTAATTGTTTTGTAACAGAACATTATGTTCAAAGCTACTGAAGTGTGTTCTAACAGAACATTATGTTCAAAGCTACGTAATTGTTTTCTAACAGAACATTATTTTCAAAGCTCTGTAATTGTTTTCTAACACATCATTATGTTCAAAGCTACGTAATTGTGTTCTAACAGAACATTATGATCAAAGCCACACAATTGTATCTAACAGAACATTATATTCAAATCAACGTAATTGTGTTCTAACAGAACATTATGTTCAAAGCTACGTAATTGTTTTCTAACACAACATTATGTTCAAAGCTACGTTACTACTACTACTACTAGGTCAAGCGAACTCGGACAGTGGAAATGAGATCCTTCCAGGCTTCCCGATTCTCCATAGTTGTCGCAATTTCGTTTCTCCCAAGTTCAGTATCCCTTTCAAGTTGATCTATATATGTTATGGCAGGTCGTCCACGACTACGCTTCCCATGAGTTGGTTGCCAGAGAAGTAGTCCTCCAGAGAAGAAGTAGATTGGCATTAACTTAGTATCTAAGCCCGTTAACACCCTCGGTCAGTCTCTCTGTAACAAAACCAAACACTTGCTTCCACCAGAACAAGTGTCTGGTGTTGTTTACTCCATTGTGTGCTCCTGTGGGGGTAGGTATGTGGGAGAGACCGATCAAGAGCTAAGTGACAGTCTACGTCGTTACTTTGTAATGAATTAGATTTCATTCTCCGTAAATTCAAGTTATACGGCTATCCGCATAATTTCAGATACAATCAGTCAAGTGCGCAAAAACGAGATCATATAGGCTAGGGCTCTACCAGCACCCCCATGTAAGGACGTCCATTATTATGTTTCCACACCCTTCATTGGGCCCCTTTTCTTTGTACTTAAACGTGAAGCCAAAAAGATTGGCATTAACTTAGTATCTAAGCCCGTTAACACCCTCGGTCAGTCTCTCTGTAACAAAACCAAACACTTGCTTCCACCAGAACAAGTGTCTGGTGTTGTTTACTCCATTGTGTGCTCCTGTGGGGGTAGGTATGTGGGAGAGACCGATCAAGAGCTAAGTGACAGAGTAGAACAACACCGCAAAGGATGGCAGCGCAGTTCCCAGAACTCAGCTTTCCGTTCCCATGGTAACTGCAACCCTGGTTTTTGTGATGTCAAGACCTTGGCCCACGTTACCAATACCAGAGCACGACTATTGGTTGAGTCTGCGTTCATTAGAAAATATGGACGAAGAGAGACCATCATCTCGTCCCCGAACGATGACTCAATCAATAGGAACTCAGGTACCATGTTATCCGGTTGCTGGCTTCCAGCGATCGTAAACGCGCTATCGGTTACCTAACTGTGTCTCTGTTTATACATCTATATTATACTGTATGTGCGTTGTATATGTGTAATGTTTAGTGTTTATTCTTTATTACTTTACTGTATATGTGCGTTGTAGTTGTTGTGTATTGTTTATATTATACTGTATGTGCGTCGTATACGTATATGTGTACTGTTTAGTGTTTATACTTTATTATTTTACTGTATAAGTACGTTGTAGTTGTGTACTGTTTTTTCATTTATATTATACTGTATGTGCTTTGTATATGTGTTCTGTATAAATCTTTATACTTTATTATTTTACTGTATATGTGCGTTATAGTTGTTGTGTACTGTGTATGCGTTTATATTATACTGTATGTGCTTTGTATATGTGTAATGTTTAGTGTTTATACCTTATTATTTTACTGTATATATGCGTTGCAGTTGTTGTGTACTGTTTATTCATTTATATTATACTGTATGTGCTTTGTATATGTGTAGGCCTAGTGTTTAGGGTTTATACATTATTATTCTGTATATGTGAGTTGTAGTTGTTGTATGTGCGCTGTAGTAGTTTATTCATTTATATTTTACTGTATTTGTTTTATCCATTTATACATTTCTATTGTAATGTATAATATGTGCTTTCTGTTTGTACACTTATTGTATATTGTGTAATGTGTGTGTATGTGCGTTGTACGTACAGTAGTGTGTAGTCTGTAGTGGTAGTTTATACATGTTCCGTTATACTGTATATTTTTCCGTTAATAGATTTGAATTTTTCTGTATATGTGCGTTCTATTTTTTGTATACTGTATAGTATATACTGCTAGGCCTATATACCGGTAACTTTGCTGTCCAGTGCCCAATAATAAATACTTTTAAAATTTAGCATTGATACAGATAGCCATTGGCTTACGAAACGTCTGCTAGGCCTAATTACCTACTATTTTTTCATACCTGTGGCTGACAGTCCTTCATTTGTTTTATCTTTTAATATTTACTCGCCACATTCCCCACACCATGATTTTTAATAATTCAATTTTGCAAATTGATTATTTGAAGCTGTTTTTTCCGCAATAGGGGTTTTAGGCGTTCTAGTCTCGTTGGAATATATATGAATTGCACCAGGCATATCATCAACGTTGTATTTTTCGGTGCCGTGTGCAAAATTTGGTGCCAGCAAGAATTTTGTAAATTCATTCAATAGTTCAATTGATTGTGACAACTCATAGTCCTATCTTATATTTTAGAGGTTTATGGGGGCTCTGAATTCAATGGAATAAATATTTATGTAACAACTATACATCTCAAACTTGTATTTTTCGGAAGTATATGGGGTTTCTTGCGTTATACGGATTAGTGAGGGTTCTGAATTCAATGGAATATGTAAATATTGCATAAGAATTCAGAAACTTGTATTTTTCGGCGGTGGGTGAAAATTTTCAACAACATCGTTTATTGTTTTGGTTAGAAATTGCCGCCGCTGTAACCTGCTCTTTTCCTTCAATTGGAAGGTAACAACATCGTTTATTGATTCCCACCCACCTTCCCATCTTCCTTCATCGTTTGGGTATAATAAACTCCACTTTATCATCTGGCAATCAGGGCAATATGGGGGAAGTTAAAGTGTTTCGCCATATTCGGCAGTAACAGTACTGTACAGAGGTACTGTACCTCTTCCTGCCTTCCCTTTAGCGTAACAAACAAACAATAAATATTTTAAATGTAATATACTAATAAGCACAGTATCATTATTTAATAATAATATTAATTATAATTAAAATAATTAACTTTAACTATTAATAAACTATTAACAAGAAAGATACTAAAATATTGCAGCAAAAAGGCAGAAAGGTTGTATTGTTTTTAATAAATGATTAATGTTTCAACACCAACTACATCTGCGAAAGTTGTTTACATCAGAAACTATCCATCTTTGCTGGGGCAATCACAGAACTTTGAAGTTGAAGTTGACGTTTTTTATTAACATTGTACATAAGCCATATAAAATGTAAGACATCTCATAAGACATCTCATTTCATACCCACCATCCTTCATCCTACTGTATATCGCATTTTTAACATGCCTTTGCTGCATTGGCTGCATGCCGGTATGCCTGAAGGCCTACTGCTCTGTCATTTGATGATCCTGATACGTAACATGGCAACCTGATCAGCCCTATTGGCTATTTACCTATATCTCTTTCTCCTGATTGGTTATAGGATCAGATGCCGTCAGATCAGATCAGATACGGACAGACGTTTTATTCTACCTCCTACTGAAGCCTCCTCCTCCACAATGTCTTCAGGGAAATATTTCAACAATCTGACAGTACCGGTATAGTGCGCAAACTGAAACTAGCACACTGCAGTAAAATTACTGATACCGGTCCGGTACTGTACCTACAAGAGTTTCTGGAAACTGGGGCCTAATGTAATAATGGTTACCATGTTACCCATAGAACTAATAGTTATCTTCCCATGGGTGGATAACTGGGTTGCCAGGTAACTCATAGAACTACAGTAATAGTTATTTTACCATGGGGGATAACTAGATGATAACTGGGAGTAAAGGGTGACAACACTGTTTATTACTCAGGATTTTGACATCAATTTGGCGACGACACTCGGTCACCAGGTGATGACATCCCTTCCATTTGGCTGTTATTACCTTAGTGACAGGCTGGTGAACTGCCGAATAATATACGTCCTCCCAAACACGCAACCGCCTGTGGTGTAATCTACTGTATATATGCCATGCATCAGCTCGAAAAGATTAAAAACAACAAAAACGCAGGACTTTTTCACCTTCAGACATTCCACCTACTACCGGTAGACTGGAGAACTTCAGCTTCCTCCCAAACACGAATCCAATCTTGTAGTAGATCTTTCCCCAGTATCAGTTCAAAAACAATAAAATTGGTGATGGGAATGGTTTCACTCTCAGAGATTACACACCCAAGCAGCAGATTGAAGAACTGTAGGCTGGTCGGCGTCCTCTCACTCAAACAGGCAGCGTAAGATCTCTGTGGTACATACATACATACATACATACCTGCAAAGTTTCAGTTAGAACAGCCTTAGTCTTAGTCTAATGGTGAAACTGCAGTTACAAAGTCGCCTGAGTCCTGATTGCTGACCAGTGATATATTTTGGCCTAAAACGATGCAAAATAATCCACTTTGACCACATTCGATTCACGCAAACAAATACTTAAAATATGACGAGATAGTGACGTTGCTCAAGTTAGCTTTCTATTATTGTATCGCGAGACAGACAGACTGAGATTTATAAGACTTAAAGTCAGAGATTTATATTGGACGGATCTATCATGGATGTTGGACGTATCCGTCATGGATGTTGGACGGATCCATCATGGATGTTGGACGGATCCGTCGTGGATGTTGGACGGATCCATCATGGATGTTGGACGGATCCGTCATGGATGTTGGACGGATCCATCATAGATGTTGGACGGATCCGTCATGGATGTTGGACGGATCCATCATGGATGTTGGACGGATCCATCATGGATGTTGGACGGATCCGTCATGGATGTTGGATGGATCCGTCATGGATGTTGGACGGATCCATCATGGATGTTGGACGGATCTGTCATGGATGTTGGACGGATCCATCATGGATGTTGGACGGATCCATCATGGATGTTGGACGGATCCGTCATGGATGTTGGATGGATACGTCATGGATGTTGGACGGAGCTGAGGAGCCGCTGGGCTCCCTCTAATGATTCTGAGAGTACTCCTAAGTCATCAGCAAAGTCTAGATCAGTTAGGTACTTGGCAGGATTTCCTCGACTTCTGGAGCCAGTAGGTGGAGTTATCATCACCCCATCATCATTATGATGATCTAAGGACATGCGTAGAACATAGTCAACCACAATAATGAACAAGAATGGTGCAAGTGTGTCTCCTTGGAGGACGCCCCATAACACTTCAAATGGTTCTGTGTCACCGTCAACAGTAGACACAAATGTTGTCGAACCATCGTATACTGATCTGATTGCTGCAATAATTTCATCAGGAATCCCATATAATGAAAGTATGCTGAACATACGTGAGCGAGAGACTGAATCAAAGGCCTTGAAGAAGTCAACAAAGATAACAGCCAGATGCCTGTCTTTCTTTTTTGATAACTCTTCAATTATCCTTCTAAGTGCCAAAATGGGCTCCATGGTCCCACGACCTTTACAGAACCCATTCTGATTTCCACGTAGCAGTCTCTCAATGGGATCCCTGATGCGATTTAATAGAATTCTATTGTATAGTTTTGCAGCAATCGAGATCAATGAGATTCCCCGAAAAGAACCATAGAGTGTTAGGTTGGCCTTCTTGGGAACTGGCACCAACATATTTGTTTTCATTTCTTGTGGGACTCGTGTTGTACGGTACATGTCTACTATGATGGGATAGATGAGCTTTAAACACTCAGGTATTTTAAAGACCTCAGGGGGAACACCATCTACTCCACTGGCACGATTGGTCTTAATGCTCTTTGCAGCAGCCTTCACTTCTGCAAAGGAGATATCGCCAATGGGAATATCTGGGAGTACAGACTCAGACACTTTTACTTCTATAAAGTTATCAGGCAATACCCTGTCATTATTGAGGAGCTTTTCAAAGTGGGCTTTCCAACCATTGAGGCGATCGGCTGGTGATTCAGCCTTAACCTTGGTGGTTGGTTGGCTATTAACCATATGGTATGGTCATTTAACACTAATTGACAGCCATTTTAAATTTTAAAAAAGGTTCATGGGGGGTATACCCCCCCCCCCCCCTTAACATTCTTTCTACTGTGTGAGTCTGCCCATATGTGAACATGTTGTCAATCTATATTAGTGATTAAACACGATCAGACATTTCGGGATTGGGATTATTACTCTCGGGATCGGGATTGCAATGTTGGATTAAATTCCTAAAATAATTTAACTCATTTTGGTTCCACTCAACCTCATTCAACTAACCCCTGTACCATTGGGTAGTTGTACTGCTGTTGAACTGAGTATGTAAAGATACATACTCACTCCCAGTTATACTCGTCCGGATTCATTCAACTCACTCCCAATTCCTACAAAGGTACCTACTAGGTACTACTGGTTTGTGCCTACAGTACTGTATAATACTGTATACCGGTACTATAATAGAATAGCAATGACAATATTTTACAATATACAGCGGGCTCAGTGGCGGTTCTAGGGGGGGGGCAAGGGGCATCTGCCCCCCCAGGCATTTTGGGGGGGGGGCTTGCCCCCCCCCCCTGGCAAACCCCAAATATATGTAATTTAAACGCCATTATTTCATTGTAACTAGGCTAATACATTACTGCATTAGGCATTAGGATTAGGCCTACTCATTACTGCATTACCCTCCTTACTCCATACATAATTCTTTAAGAGTACTGGGTACTGAGGTAGGCCTAATTCATACGGTACCGGTAGCAGGTAGGTATATTCCAGTATTCTTTTCAAGTTTAGTGTTTCTTTAAAACGCGCATATCACTATCCTGCTATCTGTCTATCAGCATGCTGGCATGACATTAACCATAGGCTTATATTGTTATACAGTACTGCAGTAGGTATTGAAATTATATTAACAGATTATACCGGTATTTCACTGTCAAATACAGTCAGTATAATAATCATAATCCGATAATCAATAATGAAGAGAATTACGGACTTTTTTGGCTCTTCTTCTACCGGTAAAAGATCTTGTTTGGAAGATCCAGTACCAACACCAGTTCCTCCTCCCGTCCCGGTTGGTGTTGATGAAGACACTGCTGCTCTCCCTCTAGCACCAGCACCCCAAGATGACCTTGTTGATGATTTGGCAGTGTGTCAGGATGGCGGACATCGTCGGTTGAACGACGGCCAGAAATATCTGCTCTGGACCAACAAGTGGAGGCCGCCTGTTGGTTTTAACTTCCCTATCGTTGAAGGCCGCCGCTTCCAGTCTCGCTGGTTGGATCTATATCCTTGGCTGGGATACAGCCGTCGCCTGCAAGGCGGCCTCTGTGCGGCGTGCCTGCTCTTCGCCGAAAGAGTTGGGGTGGCGGGGGGACGGCAAATGCAACCCGTACGCCAACTGGTTGCCGTTCCATTGACGAAGTTTAAAAAGGCAACTGAGGTGCTCGCAGCACATGACCGCGCTGCCGCCCATGTCACGGCAATGACCAGGGCTAGTGGATTCACGGGGGGATTCCATCATCCTGAGAGGAATGTTGAATCATTGATTGAAGGTACCAATGCTGCCGTCATTGCTGCGAACCGCGCCAAGCTGTCCCCCATCATAAAGACTGTTCTGTTCTGTGGGCGGAATAATCTTCCTCTCCGTGGACACCGGGACTACGGTCGTGTCGGTATTGCTGAGAGGAAAGAAATAGAGACCACGGGTACGGAAGAGGGTTTATTCAGGAATCTGCTTCGATTCCGAGTGGATGCTGGGGACAAAACCCTTGCCTCGATGCTGGAGCACGCGCCGGGTAATGCAAAGTACATTTCAAATACGATTCAGAACGACCTGATAGAATGTTCTGGCGAGGTCATTAAAGAGAAGCTGTCCCAGCAAATTAAAGAAGCAGGGTTCTTCTCGACTCTTGTTGACGAAACAACTGATGCAGGGAGGATATCACAGGTATCGGTTAGCCTCCGGATCGTCAGTCTAGTCGGGGAGATCGAGGAAATCTTCACGGGATTTTTCGAAGCAGAGAATTTAACAGGTGCCTCGCTTGCCAATCAGGTCCAACGACATATTGAAGGCATGGGCCTCTCCCTCGAACAATGCCGCGGGCAGGGTTACGATGGTGCCGCAGCCATGTCAGGAATATATAATGGCTGCCAGGCAAACATTTGTCGTATACAGCCCCTCGCAACATTTGTACACTGCGCCAGCCACAGGCTCAACCTCGCACTGTCGGCCAGTTGTAAAATCCGGGAGTTTGCGGTTATGTTCGGGGCTTTATCAAGTTCTGCTTTATCAATTTCTGCTTGGATCAAGCAAACGTGTGCGTCGATTGGAAGAGGAAGTGGCGGCGGCTTATAAGGGAGATGACCAGGCTCACAAGCGCCGTCGACTTTTGCAGTTGTGCCCAACCCGTTGGGTGCAGCGGCATGATGCCGTCTCAACGTTCGTCGAGCTGCTGCCCGCCACTGTTGCTGTACTCGAGCACTACATAGCGCATGGTGATGCTGACGTGGCAGCAGATGCTTGTGGCCTACTCGCGTCGATCCGGAGGCCAGCATTCCTCATGAGTCTGGCAGTGGCCAACCATATTATGGCCAAGACGGTGGGCGTCAGCCAGGCACTACAAAACCCTACCATACACTTGGGGGATGCCTACCGACGGTTGGATGCCATCCGCAGCGAGCTGGAGAGGGAGCGCCAAGATGCAGATGCCACTTTTGCTGGGATCTACGGGTCCGCTGCCGCCCTGGCCAAGGTAGTGGACGCGGAACTGGTCGCTCCGCGGGTGGTGGGTCGACAAGCCCACCGACTCAACGTTGCGGCTGAGAACCCAGAACAATACTTCCGTATTACTGCATTCCTGCCATTCGTCGACCATATGATTGCGGAGTTCAGGTCGCGGTTTGGGGTCCATCCACAACAACTGGATCTGCAGGAGTTGCTGCCGGATTTTACTCGCGAGGGTTCCATCGATCGAGTGCTCGCCGTCGCCGCACTCCATCAGGCAGACCTCGACGCCCCCCTGGCCGTCGTTCGTGCCCAGGTTGAGGCGTGGTTCCGCATGGTAAATGGCGAAGGTGGTCTCTCTCTGAAGGAGTGTGTGGTGCGGGCCAACCGCGCTTTCCTTCCTCACGTCGCGACTCTCCTCCGCCTCTTTGGAACGATACCGGTTACCACTGCAACGGCGGAACGCAGTTTTTCGAAACTGAAATTGTTGAAGACGTACTTGCGTTCCACCATGGGCGAGGGTCGACTCTCTGCGCTAGCCCTCTTGTCAGTCCACCGAGATGTGGAGGTTACCACCGACTCAGTTCTGGATCGGTTCCGTGGAAAGCGAAATCGGCGGATCCAAATTTAAATGTTATTTTCAAACGTAATTAATTAATTGTAGCTTTTTGAGTCACTACTCTATTACATTCTAAGCATTAATTATAAGCATAAATTGTTTGTATGTGTTATAAGCATTATTTTGGTGTCCGTGTCACCATTGTTTAACGGGTTTCAGTTTTTTCAGAGTTTAATTTCGCCCGCCATTATTTTCGACCTATTTGTGTGGCTTTTATTTAAAATAATGGTAAATAATAATAATAGTTTACGTACTTTCTTTTGTATTTTGTCTTTTGTCTTTCTTTCTTTTTGTAAAATAAATTGTTATTATAATTATTATTTAATTGTGCCGTTATTTTAATTCAGATGTTTGTTCATAATTGCAAAGGCATTTTTGTAGAAAATTTAAATATCATATTTGTTATCTGATGTTGGGGGGGGTAACGCTATCGGTTCCACCATGATACTGTGTACCACCGCTTTGTACTGCATTGTTGAGCATTGAATTTAATATAAATCAGGTTCACAATGTTCAGAGTAGACAAGTTGTTGGGAATGTTTATGTTGGAACGAATTAAATCTGGCGTTTATAAACGTGTCCAGATTGGACTCCACGGCTTGCGTGGAGCCATTTACAAGTCCGAAAAATCGTTCTTGGTAAATTTAATATATTGCCCCCCCCCAAGCAAAATCCTAGAACCGCCCCTGAGCGGGCTTATTCGCAATGGAGCTTTCGGAAACCGAATATCGAATCACAACTGTGTTAATTAAGCATACATTTCGTTTATCCATTGGCATAGTCTTCCCTATTAACGTATCATTTTAATTATTATTACATTTATATAATAAGTCAAAGGTAAATTAAAGTCAAATATAAAATAATGTCAATGAAAGTGCCAATATTTCCGAATTGTATTTTTATTATTCAGTTAGAAATGAAACAGAAAAGTCTACAGATGCACTGAACGAGATATTGCCACCAATAACAGACAACAATGAGAACGCAATGGAAGACGACATTCTAGGCATCAATGACATGCCACTTCATCGATCATCATCACCACCCATGTACATGGAAGGGATGTCATCACCTGCTGACCGAGTGTCGTCGCCAAATTGATGTCAAAATCCTGAGTAATAAACAGTGTTGTCACCCTTTACTCCCAGTTATCATCTAGTTATCCCCCATGGTAAAATAACTATTACTGTAGTTCTATGAGTTACCTGGCAACCCAGTTATCCACCCATGGGAAGATAACTATTAGTTCTATGGGTAACATGGTAACCATTATTACATTAGGCCCCAGTTTCCAGAAACTCTTGTAGGTACAGTACCGGACCGGTATCAGCAATTTTAGTGCAGTGTGCTAGTTTCAGTTTGCGCACTATACCGGTACTGTCAGATTGTTGAAGGTATTCCCTGAAGACATTGCGGAGGAGGAGGCTTCAGTAGTAGGTAGAATAAAACGTCTGTCCGTATCTGATCTGATCTGACGGCATCTGATCCTATAACCAATCAGGAGAAAGAGATATAGGTAAATAGCCAATAGGGCTGATCAGGTTGCCATGTTACGTATCAGGATCATCAAATGACAGAGCAGTAGGCCTTCAGGCATACCGGCATGCAGCCAATGCAGCAAAGGCATGTTAAAAATGCGATATACAGTAGGATGAAGGATGGTGGGTATGAAATGAGATGTCTTATGAGATGTCTTACATTTTATATGGCTTATGTACAATGTTAATAAAAAACGTCAACTTCAACTTCAAAGTTCTGTGATTGCCCCAGCAAAGATGGATAGTTTCTGATGTAAACAACTTTCGCAGATGTAGTTGGTGTTGAAACATTAATCATTTATTATAAACAATACAACCTTTCTGCCTTTTTGTTGCAATATTTTAGTATCTTTCTTGTTAATAGTTTATTAATAGTATAATTAACTACAACTTAAGTACAACATTTGTGTCTACTGTTGACGGTGACACAGAACCATTTGAAGTGTTATGGGGCGTCCTCCAAGGAGACACACTTGCACCATTCTTGTTCATTATTGTGGTTGACTATGTTCTACGCATGTCTTTAGATCATTATAATGATGATGGGGTGATGATAACTCCACCTACTGGCTCCAGAAGTCGAGGAAATCCTGCCAAGTACCTAACTGATCTAGACTTTGCTGATGACTTAGGAGTACTCTCAAAATCATTAGAGGGAGCCCAACGGCTCCTCAGCTCATTAGAACATGCTGCTTCTAGTGTTGGTCTTTTTATTAACTCTAGAAAGACCAAAATTCTGACAGTTAACTTTGAAAGTCCTCAGCACGTCTCTGATCGGATGAGCATAAGCTCAAAGGATGGTATGCTTGAGCATGTGGACGACTTCTGTTACCTGGGATCATGGATCCGGAAGTCAGGTGAGGACCTTCGAATACGTAAGGGAAAGGCATGGGCAGCCTTGAATAGGCTTTGCAGGATTTGGAAGTCACCGAGAATTAATCGGAAACTTAAGGTCCGATTATTTAGAGCAGCAGTAGTTCCAGTACTCCTCTACGGGAGTCCATGCTGGGCTCTAACTGCCGAGGACACCAAATCTCTGGAGGGCACATTCACAAGAATGCTACGCCGGGTTCATTGTGTCAAGTACAATGCACACATCTCCAACCAGACACTATATAACATTGGAGGTGTCTCATTGGTTCCCCCAAGCTTGACACTAGAACAAAATCGCCTCCGCTTTGCAGGGCATTGCTTTCGCCGTGAGGACCAGCCAGTGCATAATCTTGTACTTTGGCAGCCTCATGGAGTGAATAAGCATGGTGGACAGCCCATGACTTTCTTGAGACGCATCTTAAAAGACACTGGCCTTAAAGACGCAGATGATCTAGCAAATGTCATGGGTGATAGGGAGTTGTGGCGGTGCAATTTTGTTGACAAGCCGGCACAGCATTCTTAAAAATGCAGCTGCAATGCAGCATGCTGATCCTAGTAGTGGCATACGAGCACTCTGCCAATGACTGGTCGAGAATCCCCACTTTAACAACCAAACTTTAGTCACGCTGGATAACTTCATATTAATTGTGCTTTTTATTCTAGAACACAACTTTTCAATGGGGGCAATATGGGCTATGGGGGGCAATAGGTAGTAGCTTTCTCCCTGACTTTAGTACTCTGGTCCTATCCCGTATTGAACTACACTTTCTACGCTTACTTGTACATCCCATTATTATTTTTTATATTTTATATATTTTTTATATTAATCAGACAAGTACTTATAACAGACCAACTCAACAATATTTTGAATGTAGCCAATCAGGCCTGTGTTTCACTGTATGACAGTACGAATATTAAGTTTACTATGGAGTTGTCATATTCTGAACTTCCTTTCATAGACATCCTTATTCAACTGAAAGACGATAAACTTGTAGTCTCCCCCTACAAAGAGCCTATTAGCAACAAACAGCCCATAGAGTATACAAGTTTCAATGACAGAACTTTACTCAAATCAGTCATAAAAGGATCGAATCAGAAAATGGAACCCAGTCCCTGTCAATAAAAAATCAGTAACATCATCATCTCAATAGTTCTATCTTAGAACAAACCTACTCCTTAAGCCACTTTTTAAATTAATAATTAATAGGTCACTGAGACATACTAAAAATATAAAGATAAACCTAATTCCGGTGAATACTCCTGCATCAGAGTTGGCCAACTCTCTTCTCGAAGGTGGGGGCAAGTTAGGCAACTTGCGTCCTATCAGGGCCCATCTGCATCCATTCGAGTTGGATCTATAACTCTTACACTCAGACTCTGTGGTAGTACTCCCATGATGAAGACATCATGAATCTATACATCTTGGGAGACTCTTTGGACTTAAAATTAGACTGAATAGACTCCTGTGTTTTTCGCAATTCCTTCCACTCCCGGATAGCTTCCAATTTTAACTCAGCTAACTTTCTTGCTCTTTCTATTTTCGCTTCTGATTCGGCTGCTGCCGCTTCAGTTTCTCTTTTTGTTCTTCCCATTTTTGCTTCCGCTTCAGCTGGGATAGGTCTAATTAAGGACAATACTGTTGTATTGAGGACAACAGTCAAATAGACCTACCAACAGTCAGAAAAACTCCCCAACACTCAGAAAACAGTAAAGTAGGCAAGTATTACGACCAGCTTAGCTACTGTAAAGGAGATTGGAGGGTACAATGGGTTTTTCTTCGACAACACTAACTCCAGGATTGACTTTTCAAGTGTGCGATGATGACTTTGCGAAAAACGAATGACTAGTACTTGACAACTGAACTGACATCCTACAATGTACTCTAAACAGACGGGAACTTGGGGAAGATTTTGTAACTGGGATGTTATATATATGCCAAGGAATTTGACTAGGACGTGATTGATGGCTGTACTAGGGGGGGGGGGGGGGGGGGGGGGGGGGGGGCGACTTACACGGGGATGGACGAAGCACTGTACCAATGGGACTCATATATATCTCGGGACAAGGGTAACAAAAATACCAACAAGGACTACTCACTGCCACTTATACACCCAAATGACAGGCACGGTTGTGAACCATTTTATACCAATGTATCAGTTGATGACTGCCCACTGACACTAGAATTATTACGAATTCTATGCAACTCATCTCCAACTCACAGAATAATACAAAATTTAATAGATAACAATCCACTTTCAGCATTACTTCTAGACAACGTACATTCTGCATTACATCAAAATTGTTACAAATTAGATTCAAATAAAGAAGAAATATTACAGCGGCGTGTATCTACATTACAATCTTCTGTTACAAACAGCATCACAGAAGGTGGCCATAATTCTTCCAGATTTCGATGGAATTTTAACAAGACAAGAAATTGGGGTATCACGTGTGAGGTATGTAGAAATATACTGTAGGGACGGCAGCAGACGATTTACAGGGGATATATATTGGAATTGGGGAGTCACAAAATGACGTACAGTCCAGCTCACCAACAGAGTGCCATCGGATCCGATCGGATCCAACACACTCCGACAGCTTCAAACAAGCACAATGCTAACCTACGGAGAATTAGTACTGTTTGATTCTGTTGGAGAAAATATTTCCAACAAGTTTTGTCTGTTGGAGCCCATCTGAATCTGTCTGAAATCCGTCTGAAAGTGTTTGAAATTTCTGTTGGATGTTGTTGGAAGCTATCTGAAGCTGTCTGAAGCTGTTTGAAATTGTCTGAAACTGTTGGAAGTTGTCTGAAGATGTTTGACGCCATCGGAATTTGTTGGAATTTGCCAATGCCTTACAAAAGCATAGTAGGCATACAAAATGTCAATCACTTTAACTCTCAATTTGAAGAGATTGTGCGAGGGTGTACCATTGTAAATTATAAACGGAAGATAAGATTTGTTTTACTTAATTTAATCATAACAATTTTTATTTACATAATTATATCGTTAACTATATCAATTATTAATTAACTAGCAACCATAAAGGAATATTAAATTCCTATCATATAAATTCCGATAAATTAATATAATACCACCAACAAGTTTTTAATTACATAAAGCATGCCGATCCTAGTAGTAGTAGTAGTAATTACATAATGTGAAATGTAAATAATGCTATATAACTATATTGATTTCTTTCACGTAGGGCACTAAATGTATACTGTAAATAAACAGATATAAACACAAACAGATTAAGCAAACAGTATAGTAATTACAGGGAGTGAAATAAAATATTTTTGGTAAATTTTATTACTTGTGTTATTAAAAAAGCATCGAAGTAGAAAAGATTTGCATGTAATACTTCTAGCCCAACTACATATTTTCTCACGCACCTACTCCATTTGATAAAAATCTATTCACACAATCAAAAGTTATTGTAACTTTAATGTCTACAAAGGCGTATACTCCAAAACGGAATTAATATCCAATGTTGGTTTATGTTGTTAAGCGGCTCTCTAGTTACGTAATAAATATTCAAGTACATTAAAACTATTCAACATTCTGACTCTGAGTAAGGCAGTTGAGTAAGGGAGTTCATAATTTGATTCGCAGTAACTATGGAAGCAATATAGATATCGCTTTTATATATTATTATATAATTACGCAACTAAAAAGTACTAAAGTTAAGAATAAATTTCGTATTACATGGGAAAAAAATTGTTCAGTATTATCTCTACCCTTTATTAACCTCTAGCGCCGGGTTTCAAATCGAGAAGAATGAATTTTGATTGCTTCGAAAGTCTCCTTATCTTCACAAGGGAGGGAGGACGCAGGGACGGGGTCCATCCAACATGGTGATATTGTGCCACATAAGAGGGGGGAGGGACAAAACGCGGCATGTTACACCTGAATGTTATAATAATTCACACATGTACGTACACTATATTACCTGTAGAGTAGAACAGGATACTGTCTCTCCTGCGAAAAGCGAAATATATTTATCAGTATTTTGCTGTAACTTAAATAAATTGGGCCTTTTTCGAAGAAATCCTACATCCGATCATTTTGGAGCTATCCCGCCACTGCTGCTGCCATTGTGAAGTAAAAACGGAAGCTAAGATTTGTTTCATTTAATTTAATCATAACAATTTTTATTTACATAATTATATATTTTATTATATGAATTAACTTGCATGCATAAACGAATAACCTATAATATAAATTCCTATAAATGGATATAATAACACTAACCGGAACACGATTTTAATTACGTATAGAGTTGGATCATCCTTAGTCCTGTTTAATTACTTATAATTTATTTAATGCTATATAAATATATTAATTACTTTGACGTAGGGGTGTAGGGCACTAAATGTACTGTACATAAACAAATATAAATACCACCAGATATAGGCCTACTACAGTACAAATGTAAATATGTAAATAGAGCCAATAAACTAAACAAGTACCATATACTAAGTTGAGCCTAATTTAAGTCTAATTTATTTACTTATTTATGACGAGTGTAGGGCCTATAATGCTTGCTTATTTCTTACGCGATTCGAATGGCATAGTTCCATCACATTAACTCGCTTGTTATTATTATTATTTTGTAGCTTTACGGCTTAACAGAGTGTTGGCATTATTTTGTATGCTACTCCAATTTATTTTTATGTCTTCCCCCGATTTTGGCTTACGTAACTCAAAAGTTACTTTCTTAGCCCACTTCACTCGGTTGCCATCTAATTTTGATTTATTAGAAGATTTGCCAAGGGTAACATTACCGCTTAGTTCCTCAGCGCTAAAAACTAATTGGAGCAGTTTAAAAAATAATTTGCTCCTAGTGTCTACTTCTGGTTGCATATTTACGGACTTTAGATCGTTCAATGTAATATTATACGACTCCATGGGGATGTCTGAGAGCTCGGGAAATACTTCAGGTGTCATTTCATTAATAACTACTGGACCTGGACTTACGGCACTCTCACAATTATTGTGCTCATTAGCAATCGAAGGGCTATTACGAGTAGTGCTGCTACCTGTAACTTGTTTTTCAATCCTACTACTTTGTACAAGTTCTAATAATAAAGTATGCTGTAACTGAATGTTGCTGTTTAGAGTATTAATGGCATTTGTCATGTTCATCATAATGTCATAAAGTTGGCTGGGTCCACCAAAACCGATTGTTGGTATAAGGTTGTTTGGGTTCGCAGTTGAATTAGCAGCCTGGTAAAGAAATGGATTGCCTCGCATTTGGTTTGGTGAAACAACATCTGGTGTAGCTGGGGGGCCGGCTACTCTCGGTTGTGTAGCAACGTAGTTGGACGCTGGAGGGTCGGCTTGACTTGGTTGCGTAGCAACGTAGTTTGGCACTGGGGAGCCGGCTAGACTCGGTTGCGTAGCAACGTAGTTGGGCACTGAGGTGCCGGCTACACTCGGTTGCCTAGCAACGTAGTTTGAAGCTGGGGGGACGGCTACACTTGGTTGCGGAGCAACGTAGTTGGACGCTGGAGGGTCGGCTTGACTTGGTTGCGTAGCAACGTAGTTGGGCACTGGGGTGTCGGATACACTCGGTTAAACTGGACGCTAGTGTCCTTGCATGATTTCACGTGACAACCATAATTTAATGTAATCAATGTATATCCGCCATTGGCATTGCCCTACTGTTGTGATGAAAAAGGTAGACCTAATCACGCCAAATACTAATTAAAATAATGTCTTAAAAACTAAATTGTATTCATTCATACATAGGCTATGTAGCCAAATAAAGCAGAGCGCACAATTACATAGTAATTGACGAAACAAAAACAAAACTAGAACAGAGCAACTTGTAGATACATAATAAACCACATAGATTTAGAAATAAGCACAAAGCTAATAAGTGTACACGATATTAACTGTAGAGGAGGGTACTGTCTCCTCTCCTGCGCAACTCAAAATCTAATCATGAGTATTTTTTTACTGTAACTCGTAACTCAAACAAAATGGGCCTTTTTCGAAGAAATCCTACATGGGCACATTTTGGTCTTTGGAGTTAACCGGGCTAGATAGAAGGCTTGGCTCATTGGAAGTGTATTTCGGTAAAGCTCTATAGTATGGCTCTGTTTAAAGCATACCCCGGAGAAGATGACAGACATTAGCATGGGAACACGAACACACCATATTATCCATCCCCTATTCATATCAATGGTAGCCAGCTTGTCTTTCCCCCACTGGGGGTAGACCATTGGCTAGCTTTATGCTATTGTGTTATACAGAGACAGCGGCAGGATAAAGAGAAATACCGACCTCGCTAATAATGGGCTGGTCCCACAGGTCAGTTAAAGGTAGGTGGTACAGTAGGTACTACAGTTTGCATGTTCAAGGGCGCCAGTCCCTATTCGCTAGCCCAGTCTGCCATGGAATTCATGTAATACATTCAGACGCTTTGACTCTTATAGTATCCTAGCGTACAGGAAGTTGTGAGTTCAGTGTGGTTAGGGTGGGTGGAGTGATTGACAGGTTGTTGGAAGTTGTCTGATTCTGTTTGAATCTATCTGAAATTGTTTGAAGCTGTCTGAATCTGTTGGAAGTTGTCGGACTGTTGGAGTTTGTTGGAAAGTGTTTGAAGCTGTTGGATCCGATCGGTTCAGATCGGATCCGATGGCACTCTGTTGGTGAGCTGGACTGTAGTTGTTCAAAATGAAACTTATTACCTTCAGTGTATCAGTAACTTGCAAGGTCTCATATTTAAATGGGGCGAAACATTTTCATTCCAGGACACAGTGGGAACAAAATATTTAAACAATAATATACAGCGATCCAATATCTTTACTCACTTTTCATTTCTCATTTTATCGAAAAAAACACAACATCAAAACTTAATAACAAAGCATAAACAAATGTCACAATATGCCGGACAAAATATTCTAAAATGTTGTTTCCACCCTCAGTTTCACCTCATCCATCAGCACTTAGTGAGTCATTCAATGTGCTGGAAAATAGACTGCACCTCCTGTACCACAAGATAGAGATGTCTGTGGGGTCTACCGTACGAACATTGTGATGTCGGACTCTGCTACCAGCACGGATCTGCCACCATAAATAACGGAACGGAAACCTTTGTTGGAAATCCTCCAACATATTCCCCTCCTGACTCGAATCCCAAAATGGAAGTTGATGAGATCAACGATGAGGAAATTGTAGTGGACCCACTGGATCAATTCGGGGATCCTGAGGAAGACCTCGAAGTGGATTTGGAGTATGTGGCGCAACACCTCAGAGTTGTTGGTACCCACGCACTGCATGATGACATATCCATGTTGTATTCCAGTCAGAATGTCCTTGTGTATGATGTAGCCATAACCACCCGGGTGCACATCCTACTCAATGAATATCAGGGTATTTTACGTAGGAAATACGCCACACACAAACACGCCAATTTCAACCGCCTACTGAGTCAGTCACATTACTTCACTAAGTGCTGATGTAAGTGTCCCATTGCTATTTCCCGAGGTGTAGTGATATATATTTAGATAAATATAGCCCAATCTAGGTCGTGAAGAAAGGAAGTACTGTAGCAAGTATGTAGGAAGTAGCAGTGTAGTAAGAATTTATTGGTATTACAGTATTATATAAAGAACTATTGATTATAAGATCTCATTATATTCTTATTAACTACCAACAACGGGATTGGGGAAGATTACAAATGGTGACCCAGACGAGATCGTAAATGCAGAATCGTGAATGTCAGACTTACATTAACATCATTACAGAATTCAAGCTATCTACGTTTAGGATACCCGGTACAGAGAGTACCGGTACTGTAATCCAGGTACACTTCATGAAGTAGTAGGACTACCTGACTACCATTCAGCCACGCGTAAATTCAATCACGATGCCGGTAGATATTCATAGTTTAAATAAGAAAACTCTTGAACTCATTTTAGAAGTTCTCTACCAAAATGACCCCAATTTCACTATGCCAGCAACAAAGGCAGAAATCGAGACACAGTTGAGGGGCGAAAATCAAAACGCCGTACAGTTGGCCTATAACCACCTTCAACATACGCAACTAGCGGGTGCTGTTATGGGAAACTTTCCTTTGACTACAAACGAAACGCGAGTTCCACAAACAATTAAACTCCCGGTGTTTTACGAGAAGGATATGCTAGTTTGGTTCGAACAAATAGAACAAATCTTAGAAGGTTCTCTGGAGACCGTTATGAAGAACAGTTTACTTCGCGTTCTCCCGACAAACGTGATATTCGACAGTGGAGCAAATGTGACTGATACATCCCACATCATAAAAAATTTGGTAATTAATTACGCGGATGACAGCGGATAATAGACGATTAAAGAAACTATTAAAGGATCAACAGTTGGGCGATAGAAAGCCGTCTGTTGCTCTTAGACAACTAGAGCGGTTGGCGCCTAATAACGAAAACTTAGTACGTCTACGATTTCTGTTTCGGTTGTCGGGCCAAAACGGAGATTTCCCACTTCTACTGCGATTCCGATCTCGTCCTTCGCGTGAAAACGAACGTGAACGATTGTATTGAGGCTTGATACTTGCTTGTAAAGCATTAACAGACACAGTTAATTATAATATTTGGTCTGCGATCGCTCTTTCCCAGTCGTGTTTTACTGGACTTTCCGGCATTTTATCAACACTACCGGAAGTGGAGACTTGGTTAACCGAATTCCATGGTGTAGATCCACTCATTTGTTCCATCGATCCGCAATTTCCGCGATTTTGTCATTGGGTATACCATCGACAGAAACCAAGGCTAAACGTACCGGCTCCAGAAGTATTTCCAGAAATCGTAGACGTTCTAAGTTTTCGTTATTAGGTGCCAACCGCTCTAGTTGCCTAAGAGCAACGGACGGCTTTCTATTGCCCAAGTGTTGATCCTTTAATAGTTTGTAATCTAGATATGGATCGTTTGACCCCGAGGGACGATTCTGTTGGTTCCATTGGCGATTTGGAAGAGTCTAGGAAGTGCGGTGATCCCTCTAAGTGTTCTTGGGATAAACCGGATAATTCAAACAACCAGCAGTCGGGAAACTAAAAAACTCCAACGGCAAGGCGGTTGACGGTGGAGTAAACTCGTTATATATAACCGTCGTACCAGTAGGAGAATGTTTAGCTGATAGTGGTAGCGAGGCAAGTTGTTTACCTCTAAGTTATGCTTCCACAAATATGAAAAAAATTCCCCCATATTTAAATTTAAAAGCGGCTAACAAAACTGAAATTAATAGTTTGGGAATTAGAAAAATTTATTTTAAAATTCCAGAATTAAATAATAGTGAATATTCCTGGGAATTTTATGTGTGCGATGTATCACAGCCAATTTTAGGAGCTGATCTTTTAAAACACAATCAACTTTTGGTGGATTGTGTAAATGATAGAATATTTCCATTATCCTGAGTTAAAGCACCGCCTGGAAAATGTAATGCAAACCACAATAAGAAAACAAACAAACATACTAATCCTGAACCATCTGTACAGAGGATTACTGTAGAAAATCCTGTGTACTACAATAAAGTTTTGGACATATTAAATAATTACCCCGAATTATTTACCCCAATTGACGTGAAAGAACCTGTAAAACATAATATTGAGCATAATATTTTGACCAAAGGACCCCCAGCTTATTCTAAACCTCGTCGTTTATTTGGTTCACGTTTAGATATAGCCAAAGAAACTTTTAAAAAATGTGAAGAACAAGGTGTGTGTTACCATGGAGAGTCTGAATATGCAACTCCCCTTCATATGGCTCCCCAACCAAATTCGACGAGTACACCATGGAGAGCCTGTGGTGATTTTCTTTGTTTAAATGCACAAACTATTCCTGACCAATATCCGATGCCCAATTTAAATGATTTGACAAGTAATTTACATGGATGTACAATATTTTCAAAATTAGATTTGACAGCTGCCTATACGCAAATTCCAATTGCAAAGGTTGACCAACCAAAAGCAGCAGTTGTAACTCCTTTTGGCTTATTTATTTTCAAAAGAATGCCTTATGGTTTACGGAATGCTTCAAAAACTTTTCAAAGACTGATGGATTCTGTGTTACAGGATACACCATATACATGGGTTTACCTTGATGATGTCCTAGTTTCAAGTAAATCGTGTGAAGAACATCTAAAACATTTAAAGAGCGTTCTCAGTAAATTAGCTGAATTCGGCCTGAAATTAAAGCCTGAAAAGTGCAAATTTTTCTGTACAGGTATAAAATTTGTTGGTGTCTGGATTTCGGCTGATGGAATAAAACCACTTCCAGAACAAATAGACGCAATTTCTAAATTTGAAAGACCAGTTACCACAAAGTCATTGAAAAGGTTCCTCGGAATGTGTGGATTTTACCACAAATTTGTTCCACATTTTTCAGGCACTGCTACTCCATTAACTGATATGACTAGAGTAAAAGGTAAAAATAACACAAAACTGGAATGGACAGAAAAATCTATAGACGCATTCAATAAATTGAAAGACGTATTACGAAATTCTGTTACTTTAGCTTTTCCACGATCAAACACTAAGTTGGAGTTGGCAACTGATGCATCCGATGCAGCAGCAGGTGCTGTGTTGCATCAGGTTGCGGTTAATAATGTCAAGGAACCAGTAGCATTCTTTTCAGCTAAATTTACGGCTACTGAATCTCGAAAATCGACTTTCGATCGCGAGTTATTATCTGTCTATATGGCTTTGAAACATTTTAAATGGTTAATGGGAACAGATTTTGAAATTAAAACCGATCATAAATCATTGGTATATGCATTAAATATGAAAAATCCTACACCTCAGCAGGCGAGATGGTTATCATACATTTCGGAATTCGATTGTAATATTTCTCATGTATCTGGTAGTTTAAACTTTGTGGCCGATGCATTATCCAAAAGTACAGCTGCTGTAACTGTAGAGTTTGATAAAA
This sequence comes from Nemertoderma westbladi, assembly GCA_032718475.1. Taxonomy (NCBI): domain Eukaryota; kingdom Metazoa; phylum Xenacoelomorpha; order Nemertodermatida; family Nemertodermatidae; genus Nemertoderma; species Nemertoderma westbladi. Next base: position 71,008 of record JAUCBJ010008077.1, read on the forward strand.
CACTGGCTGAAAGTCAGGCAAGAGATACGGATCTAATAAAGTATTTACAAAAAACTTCTTTACCAACGATGGAATTTCGAATTGGAGATTTCAGTATATGGTGTGATGCCAGAAATAAATACTTACGGCCATATGTTCCAACTACAATGAGATATCAAATCTTTAAACAACTCCATGAATTGGCTCATACTGGTAATAACGCTACTCTTAAATTGATATCGGATAAATATATTTGGCCTGGAATCAGGAAGGATGTGCAAAAATGTGTAAAGAATGCCTACGTTGCCAGCAGTGCAAAGTAATAAGACATACAAAAGCTCGAGTGGGAACAATTCCGACGACTGGACGTTTTCAAACAATACATATCGACATTGTTGGCCCTCTACCACCTTCCAAAGGAAATCAATATCTAGTAACAATGATAGATAGATTCACCAGATGGCCAGAAGCTGTCCCTACAAGTCGAATAGACGCAGAAATTGTAGCAAAAGTGCTAATAAATACATGGATTACTAGATTTGGAGTTCCAAGAGAATTGATCTCGGACAGGGGTACTCAGTTTGAATCTCAAGTATGGTCTGAGGTAATGAAATTATTAGGAATACAACGTTCTAGAACAACCAGCTATCACCCACAGTGTAATGGGGCTATAGAAAGATGGCATCAAACTCTAAAGAATGCATTACGAACTCACACGGAGAAAACTCAAAGCTGGTCGGATTCACTACCATTAATAATGTTGGGACTGAGATCTAGTTTAGCAAATGATGAGGGATACAGCCCAACACAATTAGTTTATGGTGGAACAGTAGACTTACCTCAACAATATGTCATACCAACGAACTCTGAAAGAGATATAGATAACTTTCCGAAATTCATGGAGGACCTGATGAAATCAGTGAACTCGTTTGCAATTCCAGAAAGAAAACACAATAAACCATCATATATTCCTGCTTATATGGACTCGGTGAAACAGGTGTGGCTAAGAAAGGAACGCCGCAAGTCATCCTTAAGTGATCGTTATACCGGGCCATACAAAATACAAGAAAGAGATAATAAAACTGTGACCATTGAAATAAATGGAAAACTCCAGAAAGTATCCATAGATCATACAAAACCAGCATTTATTGCTAATCAAGACACCGAAATAAATGATTTCACAGCCAAATTACTTCCATCCAAAACTAAAAGTAATATATTGACCAATGATAGTAATAAATTCTTGGGAAATTCATCCCAAAATATTCCTTCACAAACGAGATCTGGTCGAGTGTACAATAAAGTTAATTTTAATTAAATAAAAATGAAATATTTTCAATATAAATGACGCTCCGCGTTTGATCAGAGGGGTATTGTAGTGATATATATTTAGATAAAGAAAGGAAGTACTGTAGTACGGGTAGGAAGTAGCAGTGTAGTAATAATTTATTAGTATTACAGTATTATATAAAGAACTATTGATTATAAGATCTCATTATATTCTTATTAACTACCAACAATGGGATTGGGGAAGATTACACGAGGCCTTTTAATTTCCCCTTATTTATTATTTTGCCAGGGAGGATATTTCTATATTAGGTGCACTCCCTTCAGTTCTATATTCTAATAGAAATCAAAACAAGCGTGGTCCCGCTTCTCTCTCCGACCACCTGGAGATACAATTACGGGGTGGGAGTGTAACATCAAAAGTACTTGCTTATTTAGATTTTACATTCGATATTTTCCTCAACATGCAACTCAATAACAACTCTGCATCCTTAGTACTAAACCACAGTCTATAATTTTTAAACTTAAATAAAGTAAGTATTTGGATGAGGGAAAATAAATTAAACTTCAGCGAGATCAATTCTCGAAAAAAGTTCAACGAACTGGCCACTCTGACTAAGGACGGACCCTGGACCTACTTTATTACATTGACTTGTAATGGCAGTGAGACACCCGGTGTGGCGCCCTTTACCAACTCCATCAAATGTAAATACGGCCATACAGAGGACTACAAGTTTCAACTTGTTCGATGGGGTGTTGTATTGCTCAGGTGTGGGTGCGCACCGTACATTACATACTGCATTGGCTGCGGTTCAGCAAAGAGCAACTTGCGGATATGTAAAAAACTTGTGGTCCAGGTTCGAGTTCCAAGACCACAAGGTCATAGGGAACAAGCCAAATGTACATATGGTTATAACATTATTTCCAGAGCACGTCAATGTGTCACTATCTAGAATCTGCCGCCAATCTAAAAGTTTATTTCATGGGAGTTTCAGAACTGATTTAGATGATCTTATTGGGGAAGGACTAGGACGAGACTTGCGGGACAAAAACAATTTTCTAAATCAGTTACAATTTTTACAAACGCACAGCTGTAACAGTAAATTTGGAAAACCCATTTGCATATATGCCAAATATCCGGAATCAGGGGTTTCCAAATTTATTCCAAAGGAAAATCTGTATTGCTGGGTCGTATCAGTACGCTGCTATGGCTAACGAATTCTTCATCCCAACAATACCTCGGCTCTTTGTGTTAATTCACGCCTGTACAAACGTCCTTACTAAGCTTACCGAACGTTGGTTGTTACACCTGCAACAATGGCCTCAAAAATAAATGTAGGACGCGTAACGTGGTATACCAGATCGCCTGCAACCTGACCAATCACCCCTTTCAATTGATGGAAAGGAGCAGGTATATTTTTACTACCAAAATGTACCCTTTGCCTTATATTGAGGTACATTTTTGGCTGGGTAAGTATTAACCAGGGTACATTTTCACTTGTTCCCTTCAATTTTGGACATATTATATTTATATTTATTAATATTATATTGTTTCATATATTGGCATAGTCCATGAATTTAGACCCTACTCATACTCAGGTATGGATTATTCCATGATTACCCTCATTGATTGTTCATCCTCATGATTACCATTAGCAAAATTATATAATTTTAGGCCTATATACTGATTTCTTAATTAATATATATTAAACCTCTCTATACCTCTCAACTGCATTAATTTCATTAAATATATCTTCAATAAAATCTTCAATAAATATTAATTTCTTTAATATTGTCAATATCTATTTAATACAACCTTAACTGATTATTTTCTTTGATCTACGAATGTTATCCACTCAACTGCAATAATTTCATTCACTCAATTTCTATATCAATCTCTATTTACTTTGATCTACGAATTGTTCTACGAATTTTATCAACTCAACTGCAATATTTGCATTCTTCTATAAATATTATTTCTTCGATATACTCAATTTCTACATCAATCTGTATTATCTTTGATCTATGAATTGTTCTATTATTGTTCTATCACCTCAACTGCAATTTGATTTATTATTTCTTTTTTCACTCTCCACTCTTTCTTATCTAATATGTCTTATTCTGATTCCAATGATTCTACCCCAACTGGCACTGGACCCTCCAAAGTTATTCCTTTGAAACCAATCCGCTATATGTATTGTGATACCCCTATGCCACAGAAGTACCTCTCTACACATCTTCAGAAATTTCATAATTTAAGTAAGGAAGAATCCAAACTACGAATGCAGGAATTTAAAGAAGCACAGTTCCAATCTAAATCTACAAAGGTCATCAATAATCTAGAAGATTCTATTTATACAGTAGTTAGGCAAATTATGGGAGCAAACAATGTTGGGGAGGGGGCTGAAGTATTGTCTGATTGGGTTATTTCACGGCTAGGTAAAAAAGTTGATAAGGGTGTCCTAAACAAAGTTATATCATTAAGAGGCAATGACTTTGTAAAATATAGAAACGTAGGAAGTCAGGCAGGTAATGGTATCAGAGGCTCCATTGCTTGTGCTGGGGTTTTGGAAGCTGATATTAGTGGTACTTCTAGAGCTCTGTCTAGTGTGCCAATCAGTACCACTGTGAGTGCCACTAGCTTGGGTACTCTACTAGTACCACTAATAGCAGTTATGCTGCAAGTTGTAGGCCTAGTCAGCTTATTACCAGTACTGCAACTGCAACCAGTCCCACTGGTATTGGCAACGGGAGACCTTAATGAGGGGCATATTGCTGTAGATCTTTCTTCACTTTCAGTATCACCTCCAATGATAAACTTGCCTTCCCCTACCACCCCTTGTTCAGTCATCCTTGAAAGGTGCGACTCTGTCCTAACGATAAAGGTTGTAGGAAGAACATGAGTTTTTGGTTTTCCTCAGATGATGCTGATAGTGAAGAAGAGATCATACGACCTCCTAAACGCCCCAGAGTGATGATGATAGTGATTGCGAAGAGGTGGTAGGGAAGTGTGTCACAACTGGCTATGACTGGGGTACGCAATTGGTTAAGGGAAAGCTTGCTATACATGATTTTGACCTAAGGTTTGATCCGACCCATGTACAGGTTCTCCAGAAATGGAAGGACTCCATGGAGGCAGATCAACGTAACAGTCAAAAATATTTCAAGCAAAACCTTAACATGGTTGCTACTATTGCATTCCAGTTTCAGAGGCGGTTGGGCACTACTGATCAGGGTTTTGTAGAACTGTGTAACTAAGTGTGTAGCTAAGTGGCAATCAGCATGTCGAATCCTGTCTAAATTCGAAACTAGAAATTATGCATGGCTTCATTCTACCTTTGTAGCTGAAGGTGATTGTTTACCATCACCAGTTACACCTTAGCAACAACAACATCAGCAAGATCATATAAGTGTTGAGGCGGGAGAAAATAATTGTTTTTCTCGCAAAAATAACTCAGGTAGAAGAACAATAGACTTTGGGGAAGCTTCACATCGTACGAAACACAGACGAGTACAGGAAATAACATCGGAAATTAAAACTCCTGCTCTTGTCGCAGCAACTGCAGCTTCCTTGAAAGCTGAAGGTAGAAAACGTACATCTGAAATGTTACTAGCATGTTACTACCGAGCCCGAATCATCTGTAGTATATTCTGATGATGAAGCTCTTGCACTAATGCTCGATGGAAAATTAAGTTAATCAATGTACCAGATAATCAGAAACAAAGCATGTTCTCAGGGTGTCAAAATCTATCCAGCATACAATCACGTCCGGGAAGCCAAAAATAGGTGTTACCCATTAGGAATAAATTCCCAGGATTATCAGGCATCTGAAGGGTTTATGTTTACGGTTGGGAGGTAGCAGGACAATGCCTGAACATAGTGACGCTGCCCATGTCAGGCATATGACTGATTGCCTTAAGGAATGGCGCACGGTTGTTGCATCATCTCCTCCCTGCATGCCCGAACTGACAATGAACGTACCGAGAGGGATAGGGGGTTGTGAATTGTCTTCGCAATTTACCAACATTGGGGAAATTGGCAGGCAGCGCCTTAAGGAAACTATAAAAACGTTTCTAACTAAAGGAGAATGTTATGCCCGTGTTCCAAAATTAAACTCTGTCCCTATTACCTGCGATGAACAATTTATACAATCCCGGCTTATAAACTGGACTAATTCGGACATACGTACGAAAATTGAAGAACTAATTGAGGAATTATTTGATATGGATGATAGTTCTAAAGAACAATAAACTCTTCAATTAAAGCAAGCTAAAACGAAAGACAAATTAATATTATTGTGCAAGAAACTACTGGCATTATAATTCAATTGATAAACAATATTAAAGTACTTATTATATAATAACTATGGCTTATTTTATAATTTGGTTATCTACGTACTGCTACCGGTAACACGAATTTTAATGGATTATGCAATAAGTGCAAATAAATCGATTACAAAAAATAATCGATTAAAATAAAAAAAAATAGAACTTTTTCCCCAGGCAACAAAAAAAAGTACCAATTTAAAAATAAGATTACGTATTACAATATGGGTGGGTATACGTATCATCTGGCGTCTCGGTTCGAGACAATTGTGGACTCTTCTCACACAATTTTTTATATCTCCACTCTACTCTAGACTGACTCTAACTTCTCTAGCTCCACTCTAACTCCATCTTACTTCCAGACCTCTTTGTCCCTCACTCTGCCTCTTACTCCTCACTCCCCACTTTTTGAATTGCACCTGTATTCTTTCCACACGCGTCAACACCACCTCTCACTATCTCCCCTGCGCTCTTGTACTCAACCCTTACTTATTTTTGCTCCATTCACTCGTGACGAGCCTCACCCTCCCCTTCCGTGCCATCGCACTTAAGAAGTGTGAAGTGTGTAGTGCCACAGAAGTGTGTAGTGCCACGTCTAGTCTCCCGTCCTCCTGTCATAGTCGATTGGTCCCCAGTCCCACTAGCTATTTGGAAAAGGTTACATGACTATAGTACTTACTTTGATTATATTGATTTGAATTATACTCTATTGATTATTACATACGTACATACTAATTGCACTTTTATTAAATTTGCACTTAGTAGTTCGTATTACTTCACATGTGGTGCCTTCCAGGCATCCCGAGATCTCCCCCTCCAAGTCCTAGTTCGCTCCTCCCGTCTTTGGGAATCATCTCAGTTCCTTCCCTCTGTTGTCGTCCTGTCTCGGTCGCTTCCTCGTTGTCGCCGCTTCCTTGTTCTTGTCCTCCTTAAGGCTCCTCATCCTTTCCGTCACCTCCTTACTGATTGCCGTGGTCGATTCCCTGGGCTCTGGTGTTATTAGCTCCCGGTATCGTTTCGCAGGTGGCCCTTCCGAATGCCCCTCCTGCTTTCCCCTAGTAGCGTCCCACAAGATCACCTTCATGGCCTGCGGCACATGCTCCGCCAGGAAATCTCTGAACTCTCCCCTGTTCTCTGGCGCCCATCTATCTAAATACCTCTGCGTATTGATCACTCCACCATACGATACCACCGTCGCTACTTCTTGATAATCTCATCTCAGAGATTCTCATCTCCGGCATGGCTACCTGTGATAATTGAAACCATAATTTCTAACTTTATTTTACTGCACAGCACATGTATATTAATAATATCGTATAACATCTTGGATATTATTAATAATAGAACGGACAACCCGGGGGGGGGGGGGGTGGGGGGTAATATAGACATTGCATTATTGATACCATACCATACTGATTCTAGAATTTTGAATAAGAGGGTGCGACTAAATTTTCAGAGTAATTTTTCATGTTTAATTTTTGTTTTAATTTCTAGCTATTTCTGTAGCTGCCAAAATATACAATAAAATGATTCTATATAGGATTAGGCCTCACATAGAGAAACTACTGCGTAAGAGCCAAAACGGATTTCGACCAAATAGATCAACAATAGCTCAGATACTTGCACTACGGAGACTGAAGGAATTAAGTCTAAGAATCTGCCCGCAGTCATGACTTTCGTGGACTTCAAGAAGGCATTCGACTCCATCCTATGAGGTAAAATGCTTGAAATCCTAAGAGCTTATGGAATACCAGAAGTAATTGTTGCTGGCATTGGATTGTTATATTGTGACACAGAAGCGCAGGTACTCTCACCAGATGGTAAACTGAGTTTTTCTCAATCCTGGCTGGTGTACTACAAGGTGACACATTAGCACCATTACTATTTGAATTGTGCTGGATTATGCAATGAGGACGGCCACAAAGGGTGAAGATCTGGGATTCACACTTCAAGAACGCAGAAGTAGTAGATATCCGGCAACTACAGTCACAGACACCGACTTTGCGGAAGACATCGCCCTGCTCTCTAATACGCTAGCAGATGCACAGCTACTACTAAATAAATTGGAGAGGGCTGCTAAGGAGGTTGGATTGCATATAAATGCTACCAAGACCAAATTCATGACCTTTAATATTGATGAAAACTTGACAACCATTGATAATAATCAACTAAGGAAGGTCGATGACTTCCAGTACCTTGGATCATGGATACAGAGTAGCAAAAAGGACATTGAAGTTAGGAAAGCAAAGGCTTGAGTAGCTCTATCAAAAACGGATACCATCTGGAAATCAGATCTCTCCAGGCACCTGAAGACTAAGTTCTTTTGAGCCACAGTGGAAAGTGTATTTTTTTTACGGGGGTGAGACCTGGACACGTACTAAATCACTTGAACAACGAATTGATGGTTGCTACACAAGACTACTAAGGGCAGCCCTAAACATCAGCTGGAGACAACACATGACAAATGCCGAGCTTTATGGTACAATACCACCTGTATCAACCACCCTCCGTGAACGCAGATTAAGATTCAGTGGGCACTGCTGGCGAAGTAAAGACGAGGTCATACCAGATCTACTTCTCTGGCAACCAACTCATGGAAAGCGTAGTCGTGGACGGCTGGCCATAACATATAGATCAACTTGAAAGGGATACTGAACTTGGGAGAAACGAAATTGCGACAACTATGGAGAATCGGGAAGCCTGGAAGGATCTCATTTCCACTGTCCGAGCGCGCTTGACAGTAGTAGTAGTAGTAATTTTTGTTTTAATTACTAACTATTTCGTAATTGTTGCCACAAAAATATGATTTATAATATATTGTTAAATTTTGTTTATTAATTATTTTGAAAAAATAGCTAACTTGAGGAATCCAAATTTATTTATCTATTTATTATTATTATTATTATTGCTGAACTGTTGTAATTAATTCCTATGAATTTACTATGTTAGCTTTAAAGTGGGCAAGAGCAATACTGTCCCCCCTAGCAGTGATCCTAATTGCCGCTTTCCATCTGGCAATGGCAACATCCGTGAACAGCGTCGACCGATGGAGCGCTTAAACTGCACATATCAGAACGTACAATCTCTAACTGATAAAGTGGTAATTTCAATTAAAATTGTAACTCGTCTAATCAATATTGTCTTCCGGAAATATTCGATAACCTACAAAACCTCGAACTAGTAACACCGGAAGGATACAAAAATGACTATATTATTCGAGAAGTATGAACTGGTGGTGGAATAGCTTACATTACAAGAGAAACAATAGAACTTCGAAGGATCGAAGTGAACCATAGCGACGAGTTTGAGGCAATGTTTCTTGTCTGGAACAAGAATCTATTCATTGTTCTCTATCGTCCACCATCCACCAAAATCTGTATGGTGTCAGACCGATCTTTTAAATTCCTCCTTGAATCACAGGGATTTTATGTACCGACGATTGGACCCCACACACAGAGACGGACACTCATTAGATGCAATTGCTTCACTGTCATCTGAGATAAGAAATATCGATGTGTCACCAGTTAATAATGTTATTAGCGATCACGGACGTATAACTTGGACCCAAGAACAGTTTACGGAAACTCCCCTTGAAAGATGTGAAAATCCGCAGTTTAGATCTTGGAAAAGATTTAATCAAGAAGCCTTTGTTGCTGATATTACCACAAAACAATTACATCGCGAAATGCCGCCGAATCAGTGACATTAATCAAATGCCCCGTAAGTTGTAGATTTGCCATGTGGAGGCAAAAGACTTGCCAATCTGGGGCCTGGAATGTGATCATATGCTGCCGGGAGGCAGCTGGCCGTGGTCGATGAACGGGGGGGGGGGGGGGGGGGGGGGTCTTGAGCTAATAACGGGGAGACGGGTCGACCCCCCCCCCCCCCCCCCCCACGGAATCCCGGCTCAAGAATAGCAAGGAATGACCCCACGCCGATGCCATTTACATAAAATTGGGCGGCTTCGGCGGGGGCAAGAGGCATAATTACGAAGTTCATTCCAGATGAAAGGTCCCTAAAATTTATTATTTTATTTATTTATTTTAATTTTATTCCACGCCTAACGGCACATAGACAAATAATTTAAAAACAAAAAATAAATTGCACTTTATTTAACATCTCCTTCCCATACGGTATTTGGACAACTGTACGATTTTGTCAATCCCAGTTGACTATAATGTACCTGAGAAGCTATTCTACTTGACTGATCAGAAAAATTTTATTTTTCGTTATTTAAAATTAGTTTATACTAGTTAACAATGATAAAAACTTGGTTGCATTTGAAACCCTAAGGCTTTTACAATTTTGTATCTAATCACATGAAAGATTTTTTTATAACATAGAGCAAGGCTGGGGCAACATATCTATCAGACGGAATCTTGTGAAAATAAATATCATCCGCTGGGTGGTGCTGCAAATTTATTATTTGTTATAAATATGTATATGTTATAAATATGTTATAAATAAAACTATTAAATATAACTAATAAATAATAATAATAATATAACTAACCATATATAACCCACATTCCTGGTGTAGGTACCTAGGGAGTGTCTATGGTTCAGTGGACTGCGACTGGGAATTTTAGTCCCTTTGTGAATCTGGTTGCGGGAGTGTTTGTTTTTATTGTGGTGGATGGAGAGGAGCCTATCGTTAAATCGTGCTTTATGTGTTCTTTACACGTTCGTGGGGCCTTCGCGCAGCACGAGGCCCAGTTATGAGATACAAATTAAAATTGAGCGACTGTATCACAAAATCAGGTTTTGAGAAATTTACCCACACCACCAATCAATCAAAGAAAGGGGGACAGTACGTGTTCACCCATTTTAATCCCCCCCCCCACCCTTCTCAACCACCAATACATAACCGCGACATCTACCACCCACGGAAGGGTAGAACGAACTTATTTCCAATCGCACGTTCAATATGCAAAGCCAGGTGGTTTATAGGAATATAATCAACGCAGTACTCGTCTTAAATATTATAAGCGTCGTTCAGTCGTTGCGCTCGTCCAGAGTAAGGATGCAGTATTACAGCGCCAAGTAGATTTAATCTGTTCAGAATATTCCGGACGCTAAGTTCATGTCATTCCCGATAAGTCGGGACTTTACAAAACTCGTGGATAAATCCGCGTGTAGCAGAGAGCAGATAAATTGGGTTGAATAGTAAAACAAAATAAAATGGAACTGTAAGTGGAACTGCGGCGATTTGGGGTTTTTTTATGCTGAATAGTCAGCCTGTCCGCGATAAGTTCAGCTGCCCTTTTTAATGGGTTGCCGGTACAAATGAAATACACATTGCAGTTACTAAAATAAAAGTGGCGCATATTATTGTACATTTACAACAACAATTATATAAATGCAATATGCCTGATCCCTATTAATGTACTTTGTACCGCCAATTCTGTAATTCAATAACGCAAAGCCGCCTTTACCCACACCCACCCACTAATTAGCATGGTAGCGTAAGCAGTATGAATTGGAATGAAATTGTGAAATAATTTATTTAAACTATTATGTACATTTAGATGAAATAATAATACATTAAGTTGGCCTACAGAAATAAACATTGATATTCGGAACAGTAAAACAATAATTTATTTCATTCATTCAACTAACCAGAGAGACTCGTAGCTGCAGTGAATATTAACATCCCACCATTACTTTAGTAATAATATTAATGTCATTGAACCCGATACACATACACCTCCAATCAGCCAGTTCAATGGAGAGTGAGTGAATGGATGGGGAATTAATGCTATCCTACCAGCAGAGTAGGAGGTAGGGAATGCAGGTTGCAATCTCGTTAGGTCTAGCTCGCCAATCTCTCTACCAGCCGTGTGGCTAGTTACATACACCCCCCCTCCACTGGCATTCCCAGCAACTGGCTGCCTTACGCAGACATCCTTCCCATCTATGTACCAGCCAACTTGATGCATGTTGGCCAATAAATGAGCAGTATTTAATGAGAATCAATTTTTTAGGCCGTTTTAATTACTTTAGATCAATTAAAGACACAATTATTAAAGCAAATCACTTGAACTAATTAAAAACTATAATAGAATGGCGTATGTGGATTACATCTGTATAATTTTTAAGTATAATTATTTAAATCTTATACTGTAAAACAATTAATTTCCTTTAAAAGGCAGGTTGAAAATGGTGTTTTACCGTGATCAACTTAATTAACTAATTAACTGCTATTATCTTAGCTTCTCGAAGGCCACACGGAAATTCTACTTGGAAAATTTCTAAACTTTTGCCAAACAACATGTGTACCAAGTTTGGATAGATTTCATCAAAGATTGCCTGAGTTATTAACGTTTAAAATTGAACAAGACAGAACGACAGGTTGATTAATGGTACCACTACGCTAAGGCTCACTCACTTCGTGGCTCGCCCCACATTTATCATATGTTAATAATATAAAATAATAAATCGGCTAAAAAAAAAAATTTATACAATCCCGGATTATAAACTGGAGTAATTCGGACATACTTACGAAAATTGAAGAACTAATTGAGGAATTATTTGATATGGATGATAGTTCTAAAGAACAATATACTCTTCAATTAAAGCAAGCTAAAACGAAAGACAAATTAATATTATTGTGCAAGAAACTACTGGCATTATAATTCAATTGATAAACAATATTAAAGTACTTATTATATAATAACTATGGCTTATTTTATAATTAGGTTATCTACGTACTGCTACCGGTAACACGAACTTTAATGGATTATGCAATAAGTGCAAATAAATCGATTACAAAAAATAATCGATTAAATATAAAAAAAATAGAACTTTTTCCCCAGGCAACAAAAAAAACTACCAATTTAAAAATAAGATTACGTATTACAATATGGGTATACATATAAGGTTTAACGTCGAGATTCTTTCTCGACGTTGTCTTTCTTGGTCCTTGCCCCGGCAGCCAGGATGTTTGATGCAATCCAATGCGCCATGTGGTAGGGAAGATGGGCGTTTGGTCGTATTGTAAAACTGACGCTGCTAGATTAGCTGAAAACTGAAAACCTTGAAAACAGTTGTGTAATTATATCCCATATTATACATTTCTTGGGCCTTATCCAAGATGACTAGATATTCTTCCTCTTCCAGAAATACATGAGTTAAAACTCTACAGATTACAGATACATTTCTCCCCTTCATATGTGACAACATATTCACCGCCATTAATCTTCGGTTCACTCTCATCATAATCATCGACCTCATTAAGCAGTGAGGCTGAAATTAAATAAAAAAATTAAATGAAAAAATTCTGAAAAAAAATGCTGAAAAAATTAAATATATATATAATTAATTAATTTACTATTAATTATTTATTAATTCTATTAATTAATTAACTATAATTAATTACACAACATTGAAACATAGAAAACATGTTGCCCATTATATGTACTTGGATAGCAGATGCATACTGTCCAATCTCCTATCACTAAATTAGAGAATTCCTTTCCTATTTTGAAAAAACCTTCACCATAACCACTGATAGGACATGGAAATGGCAACTGGAACAAATGACTCACAAAATCAAGTATATGTCCATGTAATTTTAGACGTAATTTTAAACCATCAGGAATAATTGAAAACGATCCCACTAATAAAAAACGGTTCGTAGTAAATATACAAGAACCTCTTTTTAGATGTTGAATGTCAGTATTCGATTTAACAACTGTCAGTATGCTATTTGTGTTAGGTGTGCTATAAAAGTGTTTGCCATTTGCAGATTAAATCTTGAGAGAACAATTTACAGCAGAGTTGATGTTGAGTACAGTGGGTTGAGAAGAATTTAGATGGAAAGATGAGGCAATATTCTACTGAATTAACTGATGACAATAATTCAATTGCAAGTGGGTGCAGTAATACAAATAGAACAGGTGTCATGGATTCAGTCGACTGTGGGCTTATTTTATTAGCCCATGCTCGATAGTCATGGAAGATCGATGTGATTCTACTGCTTCTCTAAATTCAGCAAAAAGGACTCTTTTTGCAAATTCTCCGAATCCAAATTGGCTACGAAATTGTGCCATATTGGAATCGGACAGTGAGCCTAAAGAAGATGCAATAATTGTGGATAATATTGTAGAACCATCTTATTGCTTTAAAGAAGGTACAACAAGGGGGAATCTACAGAGGGAGAGGTACTATCAAAGGTTCAGTGTGGATAGTTCCACTGAACTCTTACGATGGAAATCATCTTTAGAGCAGCAGCAGAAGACATCAAAAAAATGTATAGTAGATCAGTTGTATAAGGTCTCAAGAATGGCCTATTAAATACAAAAAGGCCCAAAACAACGTTGAAATGGGTTTTCAGTGATTCCATTCAAATTCTACAAATTTTGCTGGCATTAATTTCATACTTCGAGTTTCGGCTTATGGGACAGAATCCAATCGGACATCTTTACTGCAGTCTGATAGTTTTAATCACACCCTGAAGGCCATCAGGAGATACCGCTCCAAGGTAGTCCGTGTATGGGAAGCTATAGAATCCCAAGCGAGGGAGATAGACTCCCTTCAGAAATTTCATGATATAAAACCTGCGGATGCCTTATTTATTTAATTTATGCCAGGCAAAGAACACCCATATCACATTGATTTAAACAATAGACATAATGATTAACAAATTATAATAATATAGCTAGGTATGGTGGGGTGGGGCCCCGAGCAGGGAAGCACAAACTGCAATGAATAAAGAAAATCAATACAAAACAAAATAAACAAAATAACAAAACAAAACAAAATAAACGATTTGGACCTCCTAATGGCTGTCCAAGGAACACCGACCAATCAGACGGCTCGTCTGGAACGTCACCATGGCCAAACTCTGCACAATACTATTCTGAGACGAGTTCACGCGATGCAACAGTGATACCCGCGCATTGTGAAGGACATGAATGAGTTTCGGCAGATTTAATGCACCACACATGTATGATACACTAGAGTCATACCGAAATCCAAACAATTTTCTAATTATATTGTTGTAGGCCACCCTAAACTTGTTGTACGTTGCAATGGAGTAGTTACTTCGAGCCCACAACGAGCTGCAATAAACTTGCGTACAAAATGAGCGAAAAAGTTTCACTTTAACGTCCCGAGAACTGTAGCTGAATTTACGAATGAGGAAATTACCCCTACGATATAAACTCGATAGCTGATTTAGAATGTCATAATTGTCATCGGTGGTAGAGTGAAATATATGACCTAAGTACTTAAATTTTGTAACTGTCTCAATAGCCTTACCATTTATCGATATATATTTAACTAAATCGTTGTTACTAGATTTCGGTATGTATCGCATAAACTTAGATTTCTTCATATTAATCACAATAGAGTGCCTGTCGGCATAACTGGTGAAAGTGTCAATCAACTTATTTAAACCAGCTATCGAGTTTGATGCTAAAGATAAGTCATCAGCATACAAAAGATGATTTGATCTCTTATTATTTAATTTACAACCTACGTTTGTATTAGTTAACTCTACACTTAAGTCGTCCATATATATAGCATAGAAGTAGGCCGATAAAATACCCCCTTGTTTCGTGCCGTTAGTGACTGCAAACGAGTTAGATATACAACCCCCCCATCGTATACTAAGAACTTGAAACCGGTACCAATATCGAACTATCCTAATGTAAAACAGAGGAATGTTACGTTTAATTAATTTATCAAATAACTTGTAATGGTTAACCAGATTGAAAGCCTTTGAGGAATCTATGAAACATATGTACACCGCACTGTCATTTTCTAAATAGTATTGTATGGTTTCTTTTAAAGCGAAAACGCATAATTCAGTACCTAAATTACTTTTAAATCCAAACTGAGAGTCTGTAGTATTCAGTTTAGAACTGAAACGTTCAAGCATAACTAGCTCCAAAACTTTGCTACTTATAGTTGCAAGGGCTATGCCTCTATAATTATCAAAATGTGTGATATCATCATTTTTGTCCTTCACGATGGGCAAAATATTGCATAGCATGAACTCGTCATTCATATGACCATGAACATTGAAAGTACTGTACAGAGCCGCCAGGTGGCGGAACAGACGCGCGGTGCCATGGATATAGTGTTCGCTGGACAGACCATCAGGTCCAATTTTTCCGGGAGACAACCTACCTACAGCAACAGCTACCTCAACATCAGAAACCAACATATCATTGCTAAACTCAATATTACTGAAAATAGATTCAATGTCGTGCTTGCCAGAGTCATCATTTACTTTATTGTATAAGTTTTTGAATCTTTCCTTAAAGGCGTCACATCACTTAGAAGTGATAAATAACAAAGACATTCGAGATGCAGTACTTAAGGCACATAAGCATTGCTTGAGTGCCGGTTATATGCAGGAATGTAAGAATTTCCTCGTTGTAAGATACATGATGTGTCTTATATGTATTGGTGAGCAGCAGAGGCCAAGTGTGGCTGGCTGCATGAAACTCTGAGTTTCAACGATCAACACATAAATAAAGCCTTTGATTCGCCATCAAACCAGCATCTATTACTTGTGGCAAATCACAAAACAAAGACATCATCGCATGCAGGTGTTGTAATTGATGCAGATACGTTTAGTATGATTGAATCATATATTAAAACTGTCAAGCAACTGCCGGGGTCACCAAATTGTGAATATGTATTCGTGAATTCCTGTGGCAATATATATGGGTCTTCAGTAACACAGGAAATAGCAAGGCTCCATAATCATTTTCAATTATCATATTGTCCATCGGTAACCAATGTGAGAAAGGTAATGGAAACGGCAGCCTCAGTAATTCCTTGTGATTCCACAACGAATAGTCTAGCGAGTTATCTCTGCCATAGTACAATAACCCGCGATAGGAACTACATATTTTCCACTGTGAAAAAAATTTAATGCCCATGGACTTACTTAAGTCAATGGCCAAGACAGGGGAGCAACAAATGCAGGATGCTCAGGATATGTTCGAGGGCCACTCTGCCCTTCACAAGGTCCTTAATCATAATAGCAGAGCTGGGCTGGGGAGTGCTACATCCCTTGCTAACACTACAGCTGCATCTACCTCTGCTGCCGTATCCGATAGTGCCACATCTAGTATGATTTCCAACGAAGGAATGGATTCTGTATCAATCCAGAAATCACCACGTTCCCCACTTAAATCGCCATCACTGACAAAAAGCAACGAAGTTATATGTCATGGAAGCATATAGACCCCTCCCCAACCCAACTCTTCCAATCTATTACACGTGTTTTTCTATGTAAAGTGAATACCCCCCCCCCCCCCCCCCATGCGACCCTGTTACCACTGTCGAACAATGCCCACTGTGTATTGTACACCCCTTTACAGGTCCACATTGTTTGGTACGTAAGAACAGGCTACGTCACCTATTCAGGGATGCCCTACATGCCACCAACCTACGTATTATTTTTAGATCTGTGAATAGGTTGTCTTCATTTTTCAGAACTAAAGATCTAGTTACCAAGCATATTGTTTATCTTTTTTCCTGTAGTAGCTGTAATGCTACGTATATTGGTAAATCTATCCATCATATTGGCGTATGTGTAGGAGAGCATAGTGGAAAATGACTTTCCACTCTGTTCTCCTACACGTACGCCAAGATGACCTTACAAACTACTTTTCTGTCCCCAGAAATTCAGCGGTTTTCGACCACTGGATTGGTACGGACCACTCATTCTCCCTACAGAACTTTGAAGTACTTTGTACAGTGCGTGATTCTTTTAGTTTATCCAATTTTATTAGAATTTTATTTAATTTATTTGAGAGACAGACACCCGACGTTGAATACACTTAATAGCTCCATTCCTCTTCAATTATACATGATGCAGTATAATACCACATATCTTTTAGCCATAGTTTTTCTGCAGATTGGGATACGTCACTGCTATGGACATCTTTCACTCTCAACATTTTTCTATATTTATTATCGGTACTAATAACTAATCTACTGTAATAACTAAATAAACAGGTGTTTTGTTTCATCACTAGCTTAATAACCCCTAATCATCACTCACTGCTCCTGTAGCGCTGTAGTTGTGTTTGCATGATCGATTATAACAGTAAGCTATAGATAGATTATAGACCCTAGACATATAAACAAATCAACTATATATTATTATTACGGTATCACAATCACCATGGCATATTGTGTGATTATATTCACAACTGATCCGGATCATCATATTAATGTCGAATATACTGGGGTTGTTTGCACTACGTGGCTGCAGCCAGGTCATATAACTGTGGCTTACCCAGATTCAACCAGTGAAGTAATAGGAGTCCCCATTATTTTAAAATCTACTCTAGATGCATTAAAATACAAATTTCTTAAATTTTTAGCGAGGGGGGTTATCCCCTCCCACCACCCCCCCCCCCCCTTAATATACAACAAATAAGAGAATTCATTTTTTAAACAAAAAATATGATCACTTCAATCAGTCATATGTACTATACATTAGGGTAGATCGAAAAAAATGTAACTGTGAATGTAACTTTTCCCTATGTTAGAAATGTGTGAAATTGCCTAAAACCACATAAAAACATCACTTTCCAAGTTTTTGACAATGCATGACCCCCGCACAATTAGTTCAAACAAACAACATTTTTTACCAAACTATGTAATATTAATTCAATTAGAAAGAAATTTTTTTTTTAATATGACTTTTCCCAGTGCTAGAAGTGTCTGAAATGGCCTAAAACCATAAAAAACACAACTTTTCCTTCAAATTTTTGACAATGCAAGACCCCCACACAAATAGTGTAAACAAACATCATTTTGCTAACCTACAAAACTATGTAATAATTATTAACTGTTAGACTGTGGGTAGCAGTTTTTTATTTACCAACCCAAATCCACCATGGCGGGAAATATGTACCTTTATACAGTAAATTACAACTTTTTAACCTCCAGAGACTAGGCCAACCAGAATGTTGACGGACACTGCAAACGGAGCTGTACCTGCTAACACTTGAGAGCCGGCAACAGTACACATTACATACTATATATATACTTATCCATATCCACTCTGCGTCCACTTAATTTCTGTCTTAATTATAATTACACGTTATTCGAACTAAAGACAAGATGCTTCTTACAGTCTAATAAAAGCCTAACCCACCTACTAGACTACCACTACTAAATCACCTACTAGACTGAACTGCTAGATATACTTTCTAATCATATTTAGACCTACTTCCATCCCCTGCATCACTGCATACTGTCCTATAGATATATAATGTCCTATATTGAATTAAATATATTTTGTAGTGTTTTGGTTATTAATACTCATGACACTATTGTTCGCGCTTTTGAAGACCTTTAGCAGTTTAACCTGCCAAAATTTATATGTCTTTTATGTTAATTAAAACCACTTTAGCATACGACAATATTTTATGCTAATACGCAAAACATTAGCCGAAGACAGCCCATGCGCGATCATTCACCCGATGGATCTACACCCGGGAGGCTGAATTCGGATGCTTAAATTTTATTATTGCAGTGTAAGGTTGCAGTGTATACCTACTGTATTATTCGATAGATCGTTAATAATTAATCTCTGACAGATATTATTGGCTTTCGGGAAATATTAACAGTTCCTTTAGGACGTGGCGCTTTATCTATTTAAACAGAACTAAGACTTATACTAAAACGCAACGATACTGCTTATGATTGAAGTATAAAGCGTATTCTTTAGGAAATACTTTGTTACCAATCACAATCATACACACTATTCTGCCGACAGTCAGTATATTTGATCACACATAAAGAGAGCAACAATTGACTCACGTAGGGTCTGCTAAATAACATTGGATTCAATACACCACATTAATATAAATCGCAATTGTTATGTATAGCCGGTCTCTCTAACCTGTAGTGTATCAAGAAAATTGGGAATTTGGGTGATTTATCCGTATTATCCAAAGAGCAATATTTCCATCAACAAATAGGTACAATTAATAACTGACGGTAAAATAACAGTACAAACAATATGATTAATGCAATTAAATTAAGTGAGCTAGTGAGTTCGTTCGATTGATTAATTAGGTAACAGTTTATACTTTCGATAATTTAAGCAGTTTTACTAGAGTTCTTCCCAAAAAGCCGGTGTTTCTGGCTTAGACAGCAATAACAACAAAGTATCAAGTAAAAACAGTAAGACTGAACACTCTCCTTATGATCGGCTGAAAAGCTACACGTCGACAGGAAAAATCGCTCTGATTGGCTCAAGCCAAACAAAGAACCATGCGTCCAATGGCTGTTTCCATGTCAGCAACCAGCTGTTAGATGTCGTAATATGAATCATCACGGCTAAGCTGTGAAAGGTAGTTGGTGCATTACAGGTTTTTTGCCTTACCATGTCCGCCAAAACACGTATATAGCAGAATGACTTTTATGTCCGTTAAAACACCTGTAACGGTACCTTGCGGGCGAGGGGAATATATATACAGTTAGAGAACCTTTTTAGAGTATTCCAGCGCCTGGGGGGAAACTGGATTGCGAAGCAAAAGGGGCCAGTTATATCCCACAGAAGCTTTTACACCGCTCCCAGAAAATGGGATTTGAGTCTATAAATATACAAAAATCACAGTTTCTAATATACGTAAATACTCTAAACAGTTAGTCTTTCTTGCGCGGACGGCGTTTACGCAGTTTTTTAAAGCTAGCAAGAGTCCTTTTCTCTTTGGGGCGAGCCACTTTACGAGGAGGGCTATAACTCCTGGGTGAAGGGTGCAATATGATTGCATCAGAAGGTATGGGATTGCGATCGGTATATCCGCCGGTCGAAGTACCGGATTGATTGACATCCACGTCCGGGGAGAGGGGTCTAACGGCTTTGAGAGCTCGTTTCAAGACAGCCGCTCTTACGGGTCCTTTACGAGTGGTCTGAACGAGGGCCGTGGGTGGACCATAGGCAGTTAGAAACTTCCTTGGTTTAATGGTTCTTTCCAACTCGCGTTCGCGGGCTCTGTACTCGTAAGGCCGTCGATATACTTCCTGTAACTCAGGGTGTGAGTTGACAAATAAGTCTCCATAGGCCGGATCTTGACGGATAAAGTTTATTAAGTTATACGAATTGATGTCACTCGGATTAATGCTCCTGAGGAATTTGCGTACATATTTGGTTGAAATACATTCTCCAATGCGCTTCAATAGTTCATAACTTGATAGGCGCGATTTCTGCTCGACGGAGGCAAACAAATATGGATGGAACGCATAAACTCCTTCGTAAGCGCGTCCAGGATAATAGCGATGGCGTGAATCACAATGTAAATCAGCGTTCGCTTCCCAAGCTCTGATATAACGTAGTACAATCATTTCATCTACGCTCTCTAAATCATGATTAAAGGGACAATCAAAGCTGGCGTGTCCATTTAATTGACAATGATGGCATTGAGTCATAAATTGGGGGCAGACAGCAAAAATGTGCAAATTATTAAGCCGACAATATGCACAATAGATTTCCATCGACGGTTGTTCATGGAAATAGGAACAAAGATCGTTGGTGTCCATAGACGTAATATGGTCTCTCGATGCGCATAGCCGACAACGTTGTCTAGAAACATAATTGGCATGGCGATAATCATACGCCGTAAGACACTGGGAACCTTGATACCATTCCAATATGTAGTCGCTATCGCTACTCCGAGACGTGGGGGGCTGAATCTCTTCAGATTCTAAACATATTGGTTCGTCTTCCCAGTCTGTTACGAATATAATTTTCGTGATCTATTCTCGGTTTATCGTTACGACTCCGCTGGGTATGATATTTAAATAGAACCATTTCCCTTTCGGTGTATACATCGTCCGTATCATGTAAATAGATAGGATGGCCGGTAGTTAGGAAGTCCATATACGTACCATTACGATGCGTATAGCGAGCGGTTAATTTTCGATAGTCCAATTCATGCGTAAGTTGCTCTTGGGACATCGGCGGTTCGATATAACGACCATCGTCCTCCGTAATAGTCGGATCGGCTTCACTGCGTATCAAGCTATCCACAAACGCTTGTAAAGGTAGAGTATATCGCTCCCTGATACCAAGGTCATCTTCTATCAATTCCGTCATATCTGCTATCTGAGTTTATTAATATCAATATGAGTTAATATTTTAGGCAAGCGGGCGTCGCTGCCTACTAGGCTTTTGCCCCGGACAGTGGGTTTCTCAGCGCCGATGTACCGTTGTCACGGTGTTTACGCCAACATGTAGCAACAGCACGACAACGATAACCGGCACAAGTCCCACCACTGTCCGTCCCAAAGGCTTGAATCCACTTGAGGTTATCTCGGTAGAGTTAGGGCTATTTTACAATTGCGATTAGCTACTGTAAACACACTTTAGTAGTAACATTCACCTATAAATGCACAAATTCCATACAATCATTACTTATTGCACACATGCATGCCATTTGTCCGTTAGTCAGTGTCTTCCAGAATGTCACGTTATTACTATGTATCCTTGGATACTAATAGTGCGTTATGTATACTCTTATGCTACGCAATGGGGTAAGCTTTTTATTGTTCCTCTAACTTGCTTCTAATTCTAGCGTGGGTGTTGCCATGGTGACATTATGGAAAACTAGCGGTAGAATTAGGGCAATCCTCATGCATACAGATCTGGGATGTTATTTAATAGTAATTCTTTAATTGTCAATATCCCCTTTATGCATGATTTTATAAATTTTATCGGCTATTGACTATATGTTGGAGATTCTCGCACTCTAGTACACTCAATATGAATCTCCGCTCCCATGATCTATTAATTACTGGAATTTTGGGAATGTTATAAATTGCACAAAATGACAATTTATGAAATTCATTTGAATATGAATTTAAATTTATTCCCGTGAATTTTATTATTTGATGTTAAATTGATACAAATTTTATTCCAGAGCATATCTGGGGACTTAGGATCCTTAATTCTATAAAATAGTCCTTCTAAGAGTATCGGTAAATACTGCGATATCTTAATTGACTAGAAATTTTAAAGGATCGGGATTTTACAGATTTTAATAAATATTAAATTAAGATTTAGGATGGGCACCGATTTATTCCAGAACTTGTCTGGGGACGTTAACCACTGATTCTAGAATTTGTCTTTCAAGTATATCGGTGGGTGCCACGATATCTTAATCGACTAGAATTACAGATGGTCAAAAATTTAACAGATTTATTTGCGATTTACGCTACTGTTGGAGGGACATCACGCTACTATATGTATTATTTGTTATAAGGTAGAAGAGCAATATCGCACGAAGCAATGTCAGTGTGAAGAGGCAAGTCGTTTCCAAGGTCTACCCAGAGCTTGGTTTAGCCGAGACACGAGGATCTGAACTTTGCATTCCTAATACTCTGCCTACCAATAATACTTAAATATAGTAGTGGCTTTATTGTACTTTAAGAAGTACGGACATTTCATCTTACTGTAGTCACGTATTTATAATATGATACGGACAGTAAGGGAAGAGAAAAATAATTACTTCTTGCCGTCGCACTAAATATATATTATAAGTAATTATGTACGTAATAAACACTAATATATTGCACTAATCTACTAAACATTCTAAAATAGCATTTTACTAAATAAAATTAAATAAAAACGATTATAATAAAGTACATAATAAAGTTCGCATATAAAATGTAATAAAATAGATAAAATAATATAGTCATACACCCACTCCAGACGTATCACGTTATGGAGTCCCTAGATATTTGTCGGATTAGGGAAGTGGTCGTAGGAAGAGTATCTTGCCTTCCATAGTTTCCGGACAGTTTTCGGTCTCTTTCCAGTAAACATAAACGACTAGCTGGGCGATTGAGTTGTTGTGTTACTTTCTCCGCTCCCTTGGCCTGTCTAATCTCCGTCATGGTAAGATGAGGAGGCCATTCTTCTTCTTCTTTACTTAAGGAGTCGGATCCACCTAACCAGCCTGGAGTATCTATCAGTTCTTGAGGAGTTGCTCCTCTGGAAGCGATGTCGGCTGGATTAATCGTCCCAAGGCAATGTCTCCATTGATCTACATTGGAGTTAATATCGTCATTATCTGAGGAGTATGGTGTTCCCTCAGTTGGATCGTCCACATCACTGCTCTCCACTTCCCATTCCTTTACTTGGTATACCTGTTGTTGAGGTAATCTCTCTTTGAGAGTTCTACGGGAAGGGCCAGTGAAGTACCAACCTACTCTAGTTCTTACCGCATAGGTTTGCAGTGGCTGCGGTTGAGCAGGCCGTTTCTCCAATGTCTCGAGCGCCTCATGCGCGTTTTGGCCGATGAGGATTTGCACTCCAGGATAATCGGTTTGGAATCGAGGTATCTCAAGATGTTGGATGCACTCGTCCTCGTCCCAATTATAAGGTTCTGCTTGAGTAGTAGCAAAGTTCTTTATAGCCACCATTTTTACTGACCTTATACCTTGTGTTCCTAACTTATCCTGGGGGGTGGACAACACACCTACATAGTAATCTGCCGTTAGGTTAGATTTCCAAACCTGCATAATTCCTGACATATTCAATTTAGTCCGGAACTTGGGTTGTCCAGCAAAGATATCTTCGGCTAGTTCTTGATCGATGAATGTTCCTGTGCTGCCGGAGTCAAGTAGGGCGTTCACTATGTAACTCTTGTTGGGACCATGAACTCGAACTTGCACTACAGGAAATTCTCTTATTCCTATGTTGGAAGTTGGAACTTTCCAAGATGGTTGTTTGTCAAAAGGAGTTGGAGTAAACTCGTCAGTGTCCTTTTCATCCGTAAGTGCTCGATACACTGTGGTATTTATTAGATAACAGGATTCGTTGGCATCGGAGAATTCGTCTGTATAGAATCCTTCCCACTCAGAACCTTGGTCAGTGTCGTTCACATCACTGAATTGGACATGTAGTTCGGGCTCACTTACCTGACTCGGGTTGTCTCGTTCGAACTCACTGTGTAACAAGATGTGATGTTTCGCGCCACACTTTGCACACTTTACGTCGGAGTAACAGGTTCGCCGTTGGTGTCCTGATCTGAGGCAATTATAGCATAACCGCTTATTCCACAGGACTGTACGTCTGTCTACAGGGGATTTCTTTAGAAATTCAGCACACGCACTCAAACGGTGGGGCCCGTCGCACAGCGCACATTTTGGTTTGATGTTACTCACCTTAACTTGGTTAACGTTCTGCACTCTCGTTCTTTCTTCGGGCTTTCTTCCGTGAATTATCTTAGGAGACGTAGGAGGAGTTGTTGTTACCTGTTCTCTCCTGTCACTGGTTCGAGACTTGTATTTACTTACGTCTTTATAGGTCTTGTTGTCATAGTAAGATTTTGCTGTGTCTTTCCCGCTGTCCTCTTCTTGAGAAGCTTGGCTTTCGCCGTCGTCAGTATAACACACTGGTATTATCCTTCTCCTAGAAACGGGTTTCTCACTTACCTTATTTTCCGATGTTTTCTCTCTGGACTGCCTTATGAGTTGTAATTTTACTTCACTATCTAAGAAAGACATGAGATCAGCCATGGTAGGACTTCGTCGTTGTTGTTCATTCATGTACAACACTTTCTTGTCCCAGCGTGTACATACTCCACCCTTTGGTAAAGTAGAGACTACGGCTCCAATAACCATGGAACTCTGATATTCATGCGACTTACCTAACCAGTCCAGTTGTCTACAGATCTCTTGAATTTCATCGGAAAACTCTATAATCTCGCTACTAAGGAAGTGTCGGGGGGCTACTAATTTTGCATACAAATACTTAGCTATGTTATCCTTGTTACCATACCTGATGTTTAGTGTATCCCAAACTTGTCTTAATCCATCTGGATGTCCAATAAACTTTAACGCCATTAACTTGGGAGGTCCTTCCAAACATTTGAAACACCATGAATTTAACTATCCGTTTTATCATCGCGTGTCTTTGCGTCGTTCCTTCCGGCATAGGCATCTTCCTATCACTCCTCTGTCGGCTGAAGACATGTAACACGCCATCTGGTGCTCTAATCTGTATAGTCTTTTAAGTGAGGCTTTGCTGATGGCTTCCTCCTTCATTATCGAAAAACATATAACCATTCTCTTTTAGAGATCGGCTAGTCACGTCCCAATCGTCGAGTAAATCGTCGGTAGGGTTCCAAATTCTCCCGATCGACTTTTCATCATCGAAACTAATAGGTTTACCGGTCCAATTGGTCGCGATATCGGTGTCGGTCTCAAACGTCCCAACTCCGATCCATAATCGAATCGTTTTCGTCAGATATCCTCGCAAGATACAAGGTGCGATATCCGTCCCTGCGCGATCCACTTCCTTAAAGTCCGTGATATGTGGAGGCACGTTGCGTACGATTTTTTGAACTATTACTTTACGCAACTCGGTTGATTCTAACACATCACCGAAGGTGACCGATGGGAGGAAATCCAGGTTCGAGATGATCTCCGGGTGTTCAACTATAGGGATCTCGTAAGTTGTCTCCTTCCGGGTCGGTATACTAATAGGAAAACTAGTTGGTCTCGCAACCGGTACTATCGCTCCAGTAGAATGGGGCTGAGGTTCTCGCGTCATCTCGACATGAGGTATCTGTAGTCTCTGCGACAAACGCTGAGCAAAGGTGATACTATCGAAGAGCTCGGGTGTCATCTCCTTGGGTTCGGTTTGATCGTGGGATATCCAATAGAATGGTAGGCTCGCGAGCCTTCCGCCGAACTCCTCGATCTCGCCTTTCTCGTACGCCTTGTACGCCCTGTAGAGGCTCAAAGCTTCCCGTTTCTCTTGTGTCGACTTATTAGACTCGTCCACTACCATGCTGTAGACGTCTGGTTCGACTAATTTAGGTTCGTAAATAACGATCTCACCCGCGTTCGGTCCACTCATTTTAAATGAATGATACGGATTTGTCAAAGGGTATCCGCCTTCTTGGTAACGTAGACTTTGGTTGTGTGAACATCGCGCTAATATCGGCTCGGGGTTCTCCGAGTTCAACCGCATAGGAATCGCGTTGTTTGCTTGCTCTTGCTCGCGCATACACGCTCCACATTTATAAAACAGTTTGTATACGGAAAACGCGTCCTTGGTCTCTGGATCCGCTCCTCGAGCGCGTCTATAAAGATGCATTCCTTAAAATTCGTCTCTAGCTGCAGGTAAGGGTTCGTTTACCGTCAAATATTGCAGCGTATGATACAATCGGCGTATTTCGGTGTCTGGATCCTCGCAAATGTCGCTAGCGTCGCATAACGCATCGTAGGGATATAACGCATTGTATTCCGCGCGTAATTCCTCCGTTCTTTTATTGTATGCGTCCAACCGCTGTCGCGTAACATTCGGGTCCGCCTTGGATTTTGCGAGCTTGGCTGTACTCCTAGCCATACTCTCCACTCCAAACACACTAAAGTTTTTAGCTCCATAACGATTGAATGGCGCCTGGTGCTCTTGTTCTTGCGTAAACCCTTGACGTAACTCTTTATACATCTTCTCCGCCATCGTATACGAATATATGCGGTTACATATCGTTACGTTTCTACTAGATGAAGCACAAAATAGAGGTTAGATGTGAGGTGACTTAGAGTTTGTCGGCCTTTGGCTCAACTCTGCTCTAAACCCCAACCCATTTTGCCTAATGATTTCGGGTTCGCGTGATTTCGCACTGGCTCCTAATCCAAAAAATGTGCCGATAAAAAACGAATTCCGGGTAAACTAGCCGCGAGTCTAAAATACTCACCTTTTAATTTCCCAAACTACGTTTCCCAAGAAAATAGTGCAGTCGAGAATTAATTGGTCTAAATAATAGTAGACACGACTACGTAGAACAAGGCCGATTTTCTTTTCCAAAAAAAAAATTTATCGGTAGGCTCGCAAGCCTTCCATCTGCTCTTGTCCTCCCCAATTTTAATTTTTATCTAGTTGTATTCTAGAATTTGCTTTCACTGGAGAATCGTTTTTCTTAAATTTAAATCCAAATAAATGGATTTGTCTAATAATTTTTGAAAAATGTCTCACTTGTGGGTTCCAAGTGGAATTCCATTCCTACTGTACACACAATCCCGCTCCTATGTGATACATAAGGGTACTACCAACCATGTTCACGTATAAAGACAATGGAATTCCACCGCTGTCTCTATCTACAGTGAAGAGGATTACAAATGCACGTACAGTAATACAAATACAAATAACTAAAATACAGTAGGTCTATGTGGCGGCCAACAAAGGTCCCACATCTATTTACTAATATTGGGTGGAGATTTGTAGTCTCCCGTCTCGTTTCTAGTCTCCTCAAGGAGCACGAGACGTTGTACAGGCCTATCTACGGTACGTCCGTCGATAGTCCTTACAGTAACTGTCCTCACTACACCAGATGTAGGGTGTGTGGTCAAAATGACTCCAGTCAGCCAAAACCGTCTTTTCAGATTAGCTTCAGCCAATAAAACATGGTCACCACGTCTTAAACATCGGGTATTTAGATACCAAGAGGTTCTGGTCGAAATAGAGGGCAAATAATATTTCTGCCATATTTCCCAGAATTTATTTGCAAGTAATTGAGTGATTTTCCAAGCCTTGTTGCCGTATCCGTCACTATCAACGGGTACCGAAATGGGCAACAGTGTCGTCGGCGCCTGCATAAGCAGGTGCGCTGGTGTCAAGGCAAACTGTACGTCGTTATTGTCTGGGATCAAAGTGATCGGTCTGGTATTTAAGAGTGCTTCGATTTCTATTAGTAACGTCGTCAGTTGGTCGTCTGTCAAGATGTGTTGCGTCGGTACGACTTTAGCCATAGCTGTCTTTATTGAGCCAATCAGCCTTTCCCAAACGCCGCCTCTCCACGGACTGTCTGGAGTATTGAAATACCAAACAATACGGTGAGCACGTAGTTCCTCGGAAATCTGGTTTTGGTCCAATTTTCTCAAAGCTCTGGTTATTTCGTTCCGTGCACCCACAAAGTATGTCCCTTGGTCGCAGTATATGGATTTGACCAATCCACGTCTAGCGATAAATCGCCGTAAGGCTAGGATAAAGGCATTGGTGGTCAAGTCTGTCACTCGCTCTATATGGACAGCTCTGCCGGCCATGCAAGTGAAGATCAATCCCCAACGTTTTACCTGTACCCTTCCGCGTTTCGCGATTATGGGTCCAAAACAGTCTATCCCTGTCTCAGTGAAAGGGGGTCTAAACGCCTGTAATCTAGCTAGTGGTAGTTCATTCATTTCTTGGTGTCCTATCCTCGCGTGCACCTTCTTACAAATAATACAGTTCCGTGTTACCGAACTCAGTGCCTTACTAGGTCTAATCAGTACAAACCTCGAGCGTAAGTGTGATAGACAGTGGTGTCTACCTACGTGTTTGAGTTGTACATGTGCGTCCAGTATCATAGCGCGCTGTAACTCATGGTGTTGCGGTATGATGATAGGATACCTAAAGTCAAGTGCAAAGTCGATGTTTTGGAGTCTGGACTTGTGACAAAGTAAGCCCCGGTAAATAATCGGACTCCAACTCAAAATCGGTGAAGACTTAATCTGTTTACCTTGTTTGATTGCTGTGAACTCTCGTGCGAAATATCGCAATTGATAATGTCTAATGATATCAACTTCACAGTGGTCAATTTCCTTTAAGGTAAGTCTTCTAGGAAAGTCGCGTTTGCCTCTGGCATATTGTCACAATCGTTTGAGCCATGCTAACTTGCGGCACGCGTCAGTCCATGATCTAGTTAGGTTCACTATCCTGTCAACGTAAGTGTTGGTGACGTCATCGGGTAAGGTGTAGTCGTAGTGTGGATACTTGTCTGGACTTGGTAGGCCCACGGGCCTTCCGGTAGGTTTGTCTGAGTCCCCAAGTACGTCAATCTCTACGGTCTTACCTTTGCCGTCCGCACCTAATGTGTCGACTGGCAGTAATGGTTTCAACTCTACAGTGTCAGTGTGTTCCTGTGAGCCTGTAAGCTTCCTAACCTTAGTCACACGTTTACCTGTAGGTAAGTCAAGTACCTTCTTCGAGCGGAGTGTAATCCCTGTGGCCACACCTCTGTCGTCCAAAGAAGTCAAATTCGGTGAGTCTCTAAAGGTCCGCTCCAATGGGTCTTCTAATGGAGTGTTTAGTAGACAGTCTGGTGAAGCGTCTGGTGAACAGTCTGGTGAGACGTCTGGTGAGACATAGCGCGGAACATCCAGCGAAATGTCCTGTCGTCGGTCCCAAAGTCTGTCTAGCGTAACTTCTGTCAGAAAGTCTGGTTCAAAGTCTGGTCTAAAGTCTGGTGGACAGTCTGTCGAGATGTCTGGCGGAAAGTCTGGTGAGACATCCGGTAGACATTCTGTCGAGAGTTCCATCAAACAACCTGGCGAACAATCCGGAGAACAATCTGGTGTCTCTTCTGGTGAATAGTCTGGCGAGTAATCTGGTGAACAATCCGGCGAAACGTCTGGTGAAATCTCCCGCGGAACATCCGGCGAAGGATTCGTACAAGCGTCTGGTCGAATGTCTGGTGAGACGTCTGGCGTAATGTCAGGTCTAGCATCCAGGTCATCAGATTTCGTCCGTCCTTTTTTCCTCTTGACCTTGGCGTTGGCTTTCGCTTTAGACTTGACAACCTTGTCGAGTTTTATCTCGGCACCCTCTGGTATGGTGTTGGTTGTCGCGTCGAATAACGGTGGCCATTCGTCTGATGGTTGCTGTAGGAAATCGGGTCCTCTAAACCAAAAGGATTTATTGTCCAGTTTACAAAAGTCAAGTGGTTGCATCCCCCGTGACGCGATGTCAGCTGGGTTCAGCTTCCCTGGACAGTGACGCCAATCTTGTTTGAGCGACCGGTCTAATATTTCAGCCCGTCTGTTGGATACGAAAGTCTTGAACTCAAATGTTTCGTTGTTTATGTACCAAAGTACCAACGTCGCATCCGTCCAATATGTGACCTTCAAGTTAGCCTCCAGCTCGCGTTGAACTAGACTGACAATATCGGTGGATATCGTCCCGGCTTGCAGCTCCCCACGAGGTACAGTCATATACTTCAATGGCATCGTTCTAGCCCTTGAAGTAACGAGAGATACATCGTAGCTGTCCGATGTCACTTGTCGTCTAAGGTATAAAGTAACCCCCAATCCATCCTTGCTAGCGTCACTAAAGCTGTGAAGCTCTAAATCGGCAGGAAAGGTGGTTTGCAAAGGAAAGTATACCCTTGGTATGGTATAGTCTCGTAGGAACATCAGTTGGGCTTCCCAGTCCCTCCATCGCTCAGCTAACTTTTCTGGGATGGGATCGTCCCATTCCAGTCCGGCTTGCCAAATGCTGCGGAGTATGATCCTAGCATGTAGGATCACTGGACTAATGAAACACAATGGGTCATACAATCGACTCATGGTCGATAAGCAAGTCCTCTTAGTGAGAGGTCTAGTCTGGTCGTTGGACCTTACACATACCCTAAAAATGTCGGTGTTGGGGTCCCAACTAAGTCCTAATACTTTGGTCGTCGGCAGAGGTTCTAAGTCTAAGTCCAAGTCACCTCCGCTGCGATCCATTGGGTCAAATGAGTTCACCAGCTCGGGTTCGTTGGAAGCGAACTTCGTCAGGTGAAATCCGCCCTCAGCGAGACAATCCTGGAGTTGGTGTGCTACGGTTGTAGCGCGCTCGAAGGTGTCACAACTCTTGAGGCCGTCATCCACGTAGAAGTCTCGTTCCACGGTCCGAACTACTTCTGGGTCAAATTGGTCTCGTCTGTCCAATGCTGTCTGCTTTAAGGCGTACATGGTGCAGTTGGGGCTGTCCCTGGCTCCGAAAACTCTTACCTGCATTTGGTAAGTTTCTGGCAGAAGTTGTAAGTTTCCGTCCGGATACCAAAGAAACCTCAAACTGTCCCTGTCCCGCTCCAAAGCCTTAACCTGGTGAAACATGGCCTCTACGTCACAGGTGAAAGCCACTTTGCGTTGTCTAAAACGCATTAGGACTCCCATGAGGTAATTATTCATATTCGGCCCATCCATCAGTTCGCTGTTCATAGACATCCCTTGGTAAAGCGCAGCGCAGTCGTTGACTACACGCACCTTGCCAGGTTTGTCCGGGTGTCGAACAAAATGATGTGGCAGGTAATATGTCTGGTCTGTGGTTACCTCGGGATTTAACATCCTAATGGCGTATCCCTTTTGGAGATACGTCTGAAGTTGTGCATTGTATTGCATATGGGCCGTCTCGTCTCGCAACAATCGCTGCCTGATTGATCTGAGTCGCCTCAAAGCAAGCGGGTAATTGTTAACGAGCTTTGGTTGTCCATTGCGCCACAACATACCAACCTCATAGTGGCCATTCGCGGTCTGGCGAATGGTATCTCTCATAATATTTTTTGACCGTTTTTCCTGTTCTGACATAGCAGTCTCGTAACTACCGGGTTCTGCTGAGTCCTGTTCCAACCATTGTATGGTCCGTTCAGTCAGCAGTCGTTCAAGCGCTGCTTGCACTGCGCCATGGTCCTCGTCCACGTCTTCGTCCGCTGCGGTGGCTAGTGTCAAGGTGTCTGGTAGGCTCGCAAGCCTTCCGGTGTCACTAGTCGGCGTCGAATCGTCGTGCGGCGGTTTGACAACTTCTTGATCTGTCGGTAGGCTCGCAAGCCTTCCAAGATCAACGACCGGTGTCGAAGCCTGGTGGGTGGGGTCAATGACCTTCGGATTTTTCGGTAGGCTCGCAAGCCTTCCAAAATCCTCGTTCATCGAGTCATCCACGGCAACAAACCTTTGGTCTTCAGTAGTCAATACAACCTGGTCTACTGCAAGTAGTTGTAAGTCAGAGGTCCGTATGGTCGTGTCCAGATCGGTTACGTCAGTATCGGTGGCGTCTGCGTTAGCGACGCAAGTCTGTCGTAGTGCCGTCCGTACAATTGGACCACGGGAGTGTGAAGGAGAATTATCTATCGTGTTAGTCAATAAAGTACACGTACTCAAAACGTCGTCCTCCTGGTCACTTACCTCTAGTGAACGTATTGGTGCTCTAGTATACCAACCTATGGGAGTTCTACATGCGTAGGGGTTGCCCGCTGTAATAACAGATGGGCGTGTCTCCCATACCTGATGTAAGTTAAACTGGTCTGTCCCAATTAACATCGCAATGGAACGATAATTAACAGAACATTCCGGTATTCCAAGGTGTCGGAAATACTTACGATCTTCCGGTGATTGCTCTGGCACAGGGCCGAGCAAGTTACTAAAGTCCTTCGTAGCTGCAAAGGTCAAATTTCTTACCGGAAGTAATGAGCGCTCCTCCTTGCTGTGTTCCTCTTTGGAAAGAAGAGTGTCTAAGGTTAATTTTACTCTTGTCATAGGGATCGCTCTCTTACCATGCATGCTGCTTACAGTATACTGAGCAGTCTTACCTTGACTCATGTCCGTAACTACGTCGGCTACTTGTTCGTCGACATAACTATGCGATGACGCAGAGTCTAAGATGGCGTATATACGCTTGCTCCCTCGGGTTCCGGTAATCTTTATAGGAATCACGCTAAACCCTTTCAATTGGTTCTGTGTGAGGAGCGTTATCGATGGCTGTTCCTCACCTGCATGCACGTAGAAAGTGTCGTCTTCCTCCTCGTCCTCGTCCGATGATCCTGACTGATCCATACAGTCGGTATAAAAGGTACGGATCTCGCGCGGCGCACGCTCCTTATAAAGCGCGTCGCATCTAGCCGCTTTATCTGGATGCTCTCGTCGAAAGCGTCTGGTCGGAGTATGACTGGTTGTGTGAAGCAACGCGTCATGGTTA
Source organism: Nemertoderma westbladi (assembly GCA_032718475.1). Classification (NCBI taxonomy): domain Eukaryota; kingdom Metazoa; phylum Xenacoelomorpha; order Nemertodermatida; family Nemertodermatidae; genus Nemertoderma; species Nemertoderma westbladi. The sequence continues at coordinate 104,299 of JAUCBJ010008077.1, forward strand.
CGTCCACACAGAGAACATGTATCGTCGCTCGGGCAATCCTTCCGGACGTGTCCTGGCTTCATACATCTCCAACAGGAATCTAGAGATCGGATTTGGAGTCTCCTCTCCTCGATCCCTAACTCTTTAAAAGCGCGACATCCACATAGTTTATGTTCGCTATGGTTTCTGCCGTTCCGCTCGCAGTATGAGCATCCCACAAAGTCCGCCGGCAACTGTTGTCGTGGCTGCGTGGTGCCGATAGGCGTCAGAACTTTAGAAGTCTCAGTAGGGGTGGCGTAAGTAACGGCTTTCGCGTTCGTCGGAAATGGTTTAGTCCGATTCGGCGCAGAAACAGCTATCCCTTCCGCCGCGATATGGTGATCGGTATAGTTCGATCGAGTCTCGATCACGGCCTCCCGTGAAATAAGTTGATAGACATCGGTGAGTTTTAATAACCCTCCGGCCTCTTCGCGCTGGTACTCGATGCGTCGCCATTCTCGTCGTAGTCGATGGTGAAGTCGACCGATTATTCGAATGAGAACCGTCGGTGCGTTAGCGTACTCGAGTTGTCCAATGGACCGTAAAGTCCCTATAGCGTTCTTTATTTCGTCCGCGAGTCGTAAAAGGTCGATCGGTCTCGAAATGTTGCCTCCTCTGCAGAGGTCTTCATTGATGGATTTAGCCATGGCGACATTACCGCCGTAAATCGAATACAAACGGTCGTACGCCAATTCAAAGGCATCGGGAACTCCAATAAAGGTTTCCACTAATCGTTTCGGCTCACCAGACAGGACTTGGAGCAAGTAATTAAACTTCTCCGTCGAGGTGAAAGCACACTTAGCGATCTGGGACTCTACGTAGTCTACCAGTGTGCGCCAGTGTTTCGCGTTGCCAGAGAACTTCGGCGGTTGCTGTGCCGGTAATCCGTGTCTAGCCGCGAATTTCGCAATCTCGCTAACCAAATCCAACTGTCCGCGTCCCTGTTCGGTGGCGTCGTCCAGTCGCTCCCTTCCGCGCGTTGTTCGTCGGTAGGAATTATTAACGGGATCTTCTTCTCGATGTGTCGGAGTCCATCTAGTCTCCTGTTCTCTCCTCGGTGGTCGATGTTGTCTAGGTTGTTCCAACTCCACGCTGGTTCGTGATCGATCCGACGGTTGCGCTTCGAGTCGCTCTTCTATCTGAGCTAGTCGGTCCGCTACAGGTTGCATTATTTCGGCGAGTCTGTTGGTGCTGATCGCTTCCGCTGGTTGCAACGTGGGTTTCTGTTGGGGTGTTTCTCGAGGTGGATTGTCGATGTAGGGATTCGTCGACCTCTCCTCTCGTTTGTAATCTTCCGCCGCTCCAGTACGGAATATTTCCCGTTCCGTCGACTCCGAGTCGCTAGATGAGTCGCTGTCGTCCGGATAAGGTGGCTGGCGGGTTCGTGTCCGGCGTATTATTCTCGGTTTCGTCCGTTGTGGTCTGGAATCTACGGCTCTCCGTTGTTCGGTAGGCTCGCAAGCCTTCCACGAAGTCGTAGGTCTCGCTATACGTTGTCCGATCCCGTGGGTACTACCCACATCCATCCTCCTCCGTAGTTCGGTAGGCTCGCAAGCCTTCCACGAAGTCGTAGGTTGCGTCGAACATTGTGTCAACGGTCGAGTGAAATAGTCGGGTTTCGTAGTCGGTCTGTAAATAACTGGATTTGCACAGCACGTCACAGGTTTAACTTGTAATGGTTTACTCACCTGTTTAATGGTCATAAACGCAGGTTCCTCTCTTCCTACAAGTAGACTACGACTTACTGTAGGTGGACTAGTTATGTTACCTGCTAAAATTGGCGATGAAGTCGCCCTAGGTTGCGGTATTTCCGTCACAACAAACCTGTTGCCTTGCGTCGAACGCATAGGCGTTATTTCCTTAGGTTTCGTAACGAAGACCGGTTTTATCGGAGTCGTGGGTTTGAGCACAGGAATAACTTGGGGAAAACGTTTACAGTAATCCTCGACGAACTCCTCTCCTCGATCTATCGCTCCCACACTTCCTTCCTCGATCCGCTTCTGTATTCCGCGATATCGAGCTTCCATACGATCCAGGGCAGACAAGTCGTGTCCAGTTCGCGATCTTATAGATCTATCTCTCGCGTCGAGTTCGAGGTCCGCTTGCGCGTTCGCTGTCTCGCGCGATCTACGATTCAATTCGAACTGTAGTTGCATCTCCCTTTCGCGTCGATCCGCTACTTGTTGTTGTGCCGCTAACTCCGCTTCCTGTATAGCTAATCGTGCGTTTATTTGTCGTGCCTCCAACTTAGCACGAGCGTCGGACGCTGCCTTCTTCCGTGCTAACTCAGCTGCGTTTACCGCCGCAACTCGTACTAGCTCGTCGGCTGCCGCCGCCGCGGCTGCTTCTTGCGCCAAGTTTTCCTCCAATCTGCGCATTTCCGAAGCTTCGAATTCGGCTTGCGCCTTGAGTTGCGCAATTCTTGCCTCGTCCTCTCTATGTTGTTTCTCTCCTTCGATGGCGATCTGTGCCATCTGGTGTTGCGCTTCTTCCTCGGTGACTTGTTGTCGGCGTGCAACCTCCTGTTGTTGTCGAGTAATTCCAGACGCTGTTCTACTAACGTCGCCAACGTTGCCAACGTCGCTCCGTACGCTAACGAACGATCTATCCAGTGGTGGATGTTGGTAGGCTCGCGAGCCTTCCGTAGTGAGAATTTCCGTCGTCCCTCGCGGTTCGACTTCCGGTTCGTCGATCGGTACGCCGCATCTACGAAGAAAATTGGTCAGCGTTTCCAACCTTCCGTCCAGGCAGTAGAGTTCTTCTTCCTCTTCGGGTTGTAACAACGCGTCCGAAACTGACTCACCTAACAGTTGGTCAAACTGCTCCTGTTGAGCCAATCTTATTACTGACTTAAACTGGATAATGCTTTCTTTCGCACTTACTAATTTATCTACTATCTTTACCTGAGTAAAGTTGTCGCCACGCAACTCTGCAAGTTCGTGTAAACCTTTAAGTTTATCTACGGAGGCATGTACCCTACTTTCTATCCTTACCTGTAAGGTGTAGAACTCGTATCTCGACATCGGGGCGGTTAACTCGCGTAAAACGCGAAAACCTTCTCCGAGGTTCCGAGTAATCTGGGCCATGTGTCCTCCTATACTCCTAATAACGTTCTCCTGGCTTCCAGTCGAACTTACCATGTCCGGTTCCCGCGATCTAGTCTGCGGGACGGTAAGGAAATCTTCGATTCTGCCGTCGCCACGCGTTGCGGCTTCCGGTATTTCCGTTCGGGGTACCGGCGACGCAAGCGGTGTGACATCGGTGGAATCTCGGGTTCTCCTTCTCGGTTCGTCTACTGTCGATCTGTCCGGGTCGCACGAGTCATAGTCGGTAGGTGGGTATCTCGTCGAATGGGGTGTGTCACTCATGTCTTATTATATACGTCAAGTACGGGTAATAAAATGTCAAAGTGTCTGAATGTTGAAGTGTCAAACTTACCTTGGTATATATAGTATCTATATACCCTAACCGGTACAAATAAATCAACAAGTCAGAATGTCGAAATGTCAAAATGTCGAAATGTACAAATGTCAAACTTACCTTGATATATATATATATCATATATATACCCTAACCGGTACAAATAAAACTAACAAGGTATATAATAAAATAAGTAGTAATCTAGCCTACCGGCTAAATTTGTACGAATAAGTGAGATAACGATATACGTTAACAAAATATAGATCAACAAGTACAAACAATAGGCTAAACAGCAACGTCTAACGGGAAAATAAGTACCAACAACACTACTAATAGACAGTGAAACCCACAAATTTTGAGTACTACTGTGCTTTCTTAAGTTTGAATGACGCGAGTCGTAAAACTTACGTTCCTTTGATCTTCCAGTCGTACAAATTCCCAAATACAAACCGGACGTGGGTCTTTCCGTTTTTCGGCGGCGCGGATGAATTTATTGTCTCCCAAACTTTGCGAAAAGCGGTCTAATCCTCGAAGCGGTCCAGAAATGAGTCCTTGAGTCCTGAAAAGGTCGAAGGTGAGAGTTTTACTTCTACGCTTACGAAAAATCTTCCTAGGTACCGATACAAATTGGTCTTTAAACCTTATGTACCTTTTCAAGTACCGAAAAGTAACACCGCACACACACGGCATAAAACAAAGTGCTACAAACTAACTGTTAGCTAGTCAAATATTAAATACGAAAGTACTAGCTACCCTAAAAGCCTACTGAAGCAGGGGACGTTCTAAATTACTAAATTTACTAACCTTAAATTTTAAATATCTCCTACTTACAATAGCTAACAGATCTAAACTATACTATACACTAATTTATATAGTACTTCCTACTGTAAGGGTCCAGTAGTATACCGCTTACCAGATCCTAGTAACGATGTATCTTACTATGAGACTCTAGTAATGTATACGGGCTCGTACAGTATCTGACAACAAATCCCAGTCCAGGATATCTAAACAAACAGATACAATACACAAACGACTACTGGCGAGGAACAGAGCCTAGTATCTATTCTATGTACGTGAGCGGGTCTAATGCCTACGTACTAGACAAAAGGATACCTGTCCTCTAACCGGTGAGGCAGATGTACAGTTACAGTAACAGACCAAACTCACGGGAAAACAATCCCCGCGCAGCGAATCCTAACTATCACTGACAGTCCTAAATACAGTAACTTGCCGCGGTGTGATTTATATGGTTTATATACGAACTAGGTGGTTAACAGACCTAGTGTAACAATGCTGATTACCCCTGTCTAAATCAGCCTAAAAGTCGTGCCTAAATGTAACGATAACTGATCCCCCTGTACGAAATCAGTCTAAAGGGTCAAGCCTAAATGTAACAATACTGCTGGACAGAAAACAACAGTTTAATAATGAAGGTGAAATACTCCTTATTGCCGCAACTAAATCAGATCCTAATTTTACAAATACAGATAATTTCTGCCTAAAATAATGTATAGTGCGCTATAGCTAGTAGAACTCTAAGGGCAATATATTTTAGGGCGTGTGTGTGTGGGTGTGTTACAAATAAAACAATTTCGTGTATTTCTTTTTACTAGGTTTTAGTGATTTTCTGACCGAAATAATACCGTGCGCTAGCTACTAAAATAAACTAGTCGCGTTTTGTAGAACTTTATACTCACAAGTGACGTCAAAGCTCTCTCCTTCCTATCCACAACCCAATGGGCAACCACAGTGTTAGTAACTACACCCGTGATCGGCACTAATACCAGATTCTGGTTGTAAGATAAGGAATAGGGGTTAATTGCTACCGTACGTTAGCTGATCTGGTATACTAATTTAATTCTAGAACTTTGTTGCTGCGGTAGTTAGCAGCAATACCTATCAGTACGTGGCAAGGCGCGGTAGGATATTAATAAACCTCCCTAGGCCAAGCAGTGTGCCGGTAGCAGAAATGCTCCTTTCCTGATCAAATAGCTAACTCCAGACAGGGGGGGGGGGGGGTACTAATGTACGTTCTACAAAGCGAACCGGTACCAAACAGTCAGTGCTACGAATCACTAAATTATGGAACATATGCTGTCCGTACCTAATATGTACTCGCGTACTGACGAATGGCAATAGTTCGCACCTGTAGGAAGTACAGGTTAACCCAGGGGTTCGTAGGACTGACAAAGGGGGGGGTGTTTCTGTCTGAATATAATTATTTGATCCTAAATTTGCGGCGTCCAGTACGGCATCACGCTTACCCTGATCTATAGGTCTTACGGCGGGCAAGGGCGTCGAACAAAGTCTTACCTTCTCACAAAGCGGGCGCTGCATGGCAAGTGGAGCATTTCGAAGGGCAAAGGGGGTGCGCGGTCGATCCAATGTGGGCGCTAGCGTGTTGTGGACATCTTTTCCCTGCGTTGCTTACGGCCTAACGGTCTAGGCTGCCTTCTCCCTGATGTTTGGCTGTCCCAAAGTTGGACCAAAAGAAAACATGTTCAGGAATTTGCAGTATATTTACAGTTTTACAAAGGATTTATCAAATAAAGTTTCAACAAGAAACCGAAATAAACTAATAACAATTTAGAATAACGTTATAAGGAGAATTTACAAGCGAGATAACCGAAGGCAAACCGGCCTTTTTATACTAAATATCGCACATGGAAACTAAACAGAATTTTCCACAGCTTCACATTTGAGCAATAAAGTGCTTCGTGCCCTATGATTGGCCCAGCTCATCGTTCAACGCAGTCCGGCCCTTACACTAATCTGGGACATGGAATCCTAACAGAATTTTCCACTGCCTCACATTTGAGCAATAAGATAATTTATGCCCTATGATTGGCCTGGCTCATCATTCGCTACGTTGTACGCTTCTCATTGGCCTACCAATTAGCACCAAACGAAAATAAATGGCCCCAAAATACAAATTTCCCGACTGGGATTCGAACTCGTAACCTATGTAATGTAACCAACGCCTTAACCATCTGACCACTACGCCACGAGAGTACCTAAGGGTTTTATGTGTACAAATATGAATAGGCATATTACATTACTAGCTAGGGAAGTACCGGGACTTTAATCACCATCTTCGATACCCGCCTTCCGCTTACCATCAATATTCTGTTGTCAATTCCGTGTATCATTTATTCATTTATACTATTATACCCGAAGGACTATATACAACGATCAACAAACTCTTTCACCTTTCACACACGGCGGGGACGCGTAGATTAAAAACCGGATAAACCGGGATCCTCCCTGGATCCCGTGACAGTGATTAAATCGGAGCTGCTACCCTAGTTAACTACCAGAGTGATTAAAACCAACTGCTGCCCTAAGCTAGATACCAACAACACAAACTGACTGCCAGATATAAAGATGAGTCGAACAGGAGAGACGACACCGCCGCGGACCCCGGACGGCGATCTAACGATCCGCGAGGCCGCGACTAGACGGTATAGACCCGCGACGCCGGACCCATCAGTAACGGGCGATCCGGCAATTCAGGATGAGGGGGGCCGTCTACAACCGGAGAGCGAGTTGGGAGAAAGGAGAGACAAGTCGGGAGAAGATAAAGACGAGTCGACGCGGAGCGGGGGTCGACGCACCGATGTCGCCGGCCAGCCACAGGCCGAGGGCGACGGACGGTCCACCGGAACGGCGACGGTGGAGCCGACGGTACGACGCCGGACCCGGAGAGACGGAGGAGATGTCGGCGAGGAGAACGTCGGGGTCAGCGATCGACTTTGACGGGCCTACAACGCGGCCCGGAAGATACTTAAAGAGGTCAAAGGAGGGGCGAAGATAGATGAGGTAAAGCTAAGAAAGAGAGTAGGTGAGTCGAACGAACATTTCAACTATTTAATGCGCTTTGGGCAGAAAGAACTAGCCGAGGACAGAGCGAGGGGGGTTGCCAGCCAACTGTCTGATCTATGGAAGTGTATGGGTATGTGGGCTAGTGTAGTGTACATAGGGCCATACTCAGTCAATGCCCGGGGAGTAAAATTAGTGGGTTGGAGGAGACCGCAGGAGGGCGAATCCGAGGTTAACCCCGAGGATTTGGTCTCGTTGGTCGGAGAAAGTTCAGGGAAAAGGGGGAAGGTCAGTAGGATGGGAAGGCGGAGGGAATCCGTCGTAACCGAAAAGTCTGCTACATCCTCCGCAAAAGGAAGACGTGTGGCGGAAATAAATCTGGCGTGCGAACTCTATCTAGCAGCACAAAGTCAGAGGGAATACGAGAGACGGTTAGAGGAAGAGAGCGCGCTGTTAGAAAAGGAGAAAGAACTAATTATAGAAAATAGAGAGAAAGCTGAGAAGGTCGCGAGAAGCTTTAGGGAGCGCGAGGCGAGAGAGCAAAGTGAGCGTAAGGAGTGTGAAGCGAGAGAGACAGAGTTAATGAAACAGAATTTGCAAGAGGATACAGAGAGAGAGAGAACGGGAAAGCGTGTGCGGGATGGTATACAGGCCCAGATAAGCGGACTTATTGAGTATCAAACCAGAAAGAAGCGCATATTGGAACTGGCGCAGATGGGGTTGTCAGAGAGTGACGCTGGCTCGAGTGCTCTTGAGGGGCCAAGGGTCGTGGAAACATTTATTAGTAACCCACTTACAAGGACCGCACGACAGACCCGAGGACGAGTCGGGAGTCAAGATGGAAAGATACGAGTTGGGAGGAGAGAGAGACGAGTCGACATACAGCGGCGGTCGATGTGCCGATGTCGCCGGCCAGCCACAGGCTGAGGGCGACGAGCGGCCCACCGGAACGGCGACGGTGGGGCCGCCGGTACAGCGCCGGACCTGGAGAGATAGAGGAGATGTGGGCGATGAGGACATCGGGGTAAGCGATCGACTTCGACGGGCCTACAACGCGACCTGGAAACAACTGAAGGAGGCCAAAGGAGGGGCAAAGATAGATGAGGTAAAGTTGAAGAAACGACTAAGTCGACTAAGTGAGTCGAACAGACATTTTGATTACCTAATGCATTTTGGACAGGGAGAACTAGCCAGCGAGAGAGCGAGAGAGGTTGGCAGAGAACTGTTTGAACTATGGGAATCTAGGGGTATGCAGCCTAGTGTAGTGTACATAGGGCCATACTTAGTCGATGCCCGGGGAATAAAATTAGTGGGTTGGAGGAAACCGGAGGAGGGCGAATCCGAGGTTAACCCCGAGGATTCGGTCTCGTCGGTTGGAGGAAGCTCTAGGAGGCAGGGGAAAGTTAGTAGGACGGGAGGGCGAAGGGAGTCCGTCGTAACCGATAACTCTGCTACATCCTCCGCAAAAGGAAGAAGGGTGCAAAATATAGATCTGGCGTGCCAACTTGATCTGGCGGCGCAAGACCAGAGAGAATTAGAGAGACAGTTGGAGGAAGAGAGTGCGTTAATAGTGAGGGAGAAAGAACTGGTAAGAGAGAACAAAGAGAGGGCCGAGAAGGCCGCGAGAAGCTTTAGGGAGTGCGAGGAAATAGGAAGGATGGAAAGGAAGGAGCAAGAAGTGCACGAGGCAGAGCGTGAGGCGGAACGTAAAGAGCGTGAAGTGAGGGCGGAGAGTGAACGTAAAGAGCATGAGGCGGAACGTAAAGAGCGTGAAGTGAAGGCGGAGAATGAACGTAAGGAGCGTGAGGCGGAACGTAAAGAGTGTGAGGTAAGGGCGGATAATGAGCGGAGAGAACGTGAGGAGAGGCGACTTAAGAGAATCGAGAGAGAGACAGAGTTGGCCGATCAAAGTTCACGGGAGGGTACAGAGAGAGAGAATGAGAGAAAGCGTGTGCATACCAAAGATGGTATGCACACGCGGATAAGGGAGCTTATACAATATCAGACGAAACAGAAGCGCCGACTGGCACTAGCACAGATGGGGCTATCAGGGAGCGAGAGTGGCTTGAGTGTTTGCGAGGGGCCAGGAATTGGGGAAACATTTATTAATACTCCACTTACAGGGACCACACGACAGACCCAAGACTGGTGTGACCGTGCGGGCGGGGGGGGGGGGTAATAATAATATAATAATAATACAGTAGATAGCGTTAATATTAATAGTACCGTATTAGATAATCCTAACCAAACCTTTATTCCAAGAAATATTTTACCTAGTAGTAGTAATTTAAACTTAAATGCAATTAACCCAAATAATTTAAATAATAATCCGAATTCGAATTTACAAATTAATCCAAATAATTTAAATAATGATCCAAGCCCGAATTTGCAAAATAATTAAAATAATCCTATCTCGAACGAACAAAATAATTATGTTTCTAATTTTGGTGCACAAAATAATTCAGGTGAACTAGAGGGCCAAATTGGCGACAAATACAGTGGTCTATTAACGTGAATGTGTCGGACATACACAACCCAGCAAACGGGGGCCTGGTAGGCAGGAAGTGGCGGGGTTAAGCCAACCCGTCGGGGGCCTGGTAGGCCACGTAGTTGGTAGGCAGGAGGTAGCGGGGTTGAACCAACCCGAGGTGGGCCTGGTAGGCCACGCAATAGTAGAGAGAGAGGCGGGGGTGAACGGACCCAGCCGTAGTAGAGACAGTGCGTCGACTAGAGAGGGGTGTAGAGGTGAAGTGAGAGATAGTGAAGTGAAATGTGGCGAGTGGGGGGGGTGGGCTAGGGGCGCCCCACCACGACAAATTAGTGGCGAGAGAGGGGGGGGCAGAGAGTGTCCCACAGGCGTCGGCAGATAATGCGCGGGCCGAGACAGGTAAACCGCAACACCCGGCGACGGAGAGTAATAGGGGGATTGCGAGTATCCCCAGCGGCGTGCGATCGGGCAGAGAGAGGCAGGTTGACGTCGCGAGAGGGCGGACGAAGCGTCGAGCCCAGTCAGAAGAGGGAAGAAGAACAGTGGAGTTTAACCGGGAGATGGAGGAGAGATCTCACGAGCGGGAATACTGCACTGGAGAGAGAAGAAGAGAAGAAAGTAGAAGAAGTATCGCTGCGGGCGATAGGAGAGCGAGGACGGATACCGAGCCGTCGATAGTCGAGATGAGAACGGAAAGTCGGTGGGGTCGAACTTCGGGAGATTGCCGTCGCCCCGGAGAGGCGCGACCTGACGAGGCGCACTACGCGCCGATAGAGGGGTACGCGATGTACCGACACGAGAACGAGAATAGTGGAGGGGGTCGAAGAGAAACTTTCCGGCGGGATATAACTACCGATCGAGAATACGGTAGCCGCAGGGAGGATTACTCGAGAAGATTAAACTTCGATCCCGAGCGACACATACAGACTGTAGGACATACTGTAGGCCTTACTGCACATACCATAGGCCATGCTGACAGGAATAATGTAGGTGATAGGATAGCGCGGACGACGGAATTAAACCCGGAAGTCGCGGAGTACATACCGGCGGGTAGGCCAGGAGCTGGTAGGCCTATACCGGTACCAGCACAGCAATATGACTACAGCATGCAGGGACATAACATATACCCAGGGGAGGGGGGGAATTATTGCGGATAGGTGCATGGGCCCCAATATATTAACATCAACCCCAGTACCAAGCATACCGGTGGGGGGGGGGGGGACAGGGTGACATTCCCCCATCACAATATCAACAATATACCCCGATAGGAGTAAGAACAACGAGACCCTTGGATGAAAACAGATCATGCGACACAGAAATATGGAGGGGGCCGCTACCCCCAATGATATACCCTAGCCAAAGGAAGGTAGGAAATAGGACGGACGGACCACACCCAACAGGAGAAACTATACAACATCCATCGAACCCATTGGAAGCGCAGGCGATGGGGATGGCCACGTTGATCGATGCGTTAAAAACTAGGATCGAGTTACCACCCATGGAACCGTTTAAATTCGATGGGAGTAGGCCGGAAGAATACCTACAGTTTCGGCGCATGTATAGTAATGAAATACTGACAAAGAACTTGACGCAGGCGGAGTGCCTAAAATATCTGCAAGTATATACAGGAGGCCCAGCATACGACATCGTGAGGCAATACCAGGGCATAGAGGGTGGCTTCACGACGGCATGGCGGGCACTGGACAGGGAATACGGGCACCCGGCCAAGATCATCTGGCAAACCCTGAGGGGCATAACATAGGGTGGCCTACAGGATAATCCCGTTAGCATAAAGATAATCGCTAACAAAGTCGAGAAGGCGCTAATCGTGCTAAAGACGCTAGACGCGCCATACGAACTCAACGCGTCCAACAACATCACCACGATAGCGCAGGCGCTACCGATGTGGCTGCGCAACAAGTGGAGGAAGATCGCTTTCTCCACTCGAGATAGGAAGGGTGCAGAACCAGGTTTAGAAGAAATGTCGAGCTTCTTGAACTACGAAGCCGAATTAATAACCGACCCAGTCTATAGCGAGGGAATTCCCTGGGAAAGGGACCAAGAACCGACTACCATAGACCGAAACCAGAACACAACACGTCAAACGCATTACCAAAGCTCAGGCAATCATTGCCATACGCAGCGACACAGGGGACTGCGAGTCCACAGGTAGCCGGGGGTAAGACCACATCATGGAGCGGACAGGGGAGGGATAACAACACAAATAAATATAACCCCAGTACGCCCAATAGGCCGAACCCAAACAATAAGAATAGTAGGGACTTGGTACAAATGCAGCTGCGATACGCGATGCACTGTACAAGGATGGCTACGACCCAAAGAGCAAATGCCAACTACATACAAATGCGCATCATCGAACCATGAACTGTAGCTACTGGCAAGCACTACCCAGGGAAGATCAGATAGAGTACGCGGCTAAAAACGAGATCTGCTCGCGATGTGTCATGAGTGGACATAGAGCTAGGCAATGCAAGGAGACTCCAATTAAGTTCGGTGAAGGGAAAGGCCAAACGATGGCAACGAGCACAGTAGGGGCGAAGAAGAGAGGAATGGTGCTGCTTGGGGTGGTACCAGTGCGAGTGATTGGAGAAGGCAATCGATCAGTGACCACGCTGATGCTGGTCGATAGTGGAGCTGCCTTCACATTAGTTGAAAATTAGGTGGCCGAAGAGCTAGGATTGAGAACGAGGCCAAGTAGAATGGTGGTGACAACGATATCTAGCAAAGATGAGGTCCTGGAGATGAGGACCGGACGGTGCGCAATTGCAGCAGTGGCAACGGGATGCTGTGATGCAACGGGATGCTGTGATAGAGTCAATAAATATCAATGCCAGGCGACCAACCAACATCGAGGTCGAGCAATATAAATTCCTGGACGATATCGACTTCTCAATCCCAGAGGTGGACGTCAGGAAGGTATCCATCATAGTAGGAATGGACTGCCCGACGGCCCATGAAAGAATGCAAACGGTCTTCGGTGAAGACAAGCAGTGTGATCCGGTGGCGATATTGACGCCGTTCGGGTGGACACTGAGTGGCCCAATTAAGAGTAAGATACCATTTAGGATGTCGGAGACATCGGGATGCATGTTCGCGGGAACTATGCAAGAAATAGGGGATGAGAGAGCGGAGGAACAGCTCAAAAGACTGCTCAGGCAAGATTTTGAGGGACTAAAGGAAACCGGGGTCGGAACCTCGGTAGAAGACAAACAGGCTCAGCAGAGCGTAGAGGAATCTATGAGATGCGATGAGGGGCGGTATACCATAGGAATGGTATGGAAGCTACCAAAGCTACCACTGCCCGATAATAAAGCGGTGGTACTCACGAGGCTTCGTAAGTTGAAACAGACATTAAAACGGAGCCCCGAAAAGAATGAGTACATTCATAAAACAATCAGAAAGTACGTCGAGAAGGGATCGGCCGTGGAGTTACCGGTCGACGAACCAAACACGGACAGGACATATTACCTACCACTCCACGTGGCTTTAGATCCGAAGAAAGGTAAATTGCGGATGGTAGTGGACGCATCGGCAAAGACCGCCGGGAAATGCCTAAACGACTATCTGCTAGAAGGTCCCAACATATACAACTCAGGGATAGAGGCCCTACTCAGGTTTAGGAATGGAAAACACGCCTTCACCTGTGACATATAGGCATGTTCAACCAAGTCCATGTGACGGAAGAAGATAGCGACAGTCAATGCTTCCTATGGTACGACGGCGACGTGGAACCGTCGACAATACCGATGTACAAGATGATAGTACAGAATATGGGAGCCAAGTCGTCTTCTTTCACGACGACTATGGCCGTAAGAGACACAGTAAAGGGAAAGGAAGATAAGTACAGCACTAGAGCCGTCGATGTGATTCGACGCGGCTTCTACGTAGACGACGGGATGGAGTCTGGAAATACGGTTAAGGAGCTACTGGACACGGGCGCGAGGTTCGCGACATCCAAAAGGGATCCGGCTTCAACCTAACCAAATTCCAATCCAGTTCGAAGGAATTTATCGAGGCGATAAAAGATGAGAGACCAGGATCGACCATGGATAATCCCACAACAGCCAAGGGGCAGGACATGGCGAACAAGAGAATAGAGTCTCAACAGAAGGCACTGGGAATTGTGTGGGACAGAGAGACGGACGAACTGAAGTACCAGTTGAGTCAGGAGGGCGCAGATATCCATACAAAGAGGGGCTATGTGTCGTACATATCAAGGATATATGATCCCCTAGGCCTAGCATCCCTACTACTAGTCACGGGGAAACAGATACTCAAGAAAGTGTACAAGCTAAAGGACGAGTGGGACGCAGAGGTCCCGGAAGAGATTAGAAAGCAGTGGTATAAGTGGACAGAGAGCCTGGAGCAGATGGGAACATACAGCATGTCACGAGTGTATTTCCCGGATGGGGACATGACGAATCTGGACCTACACATGTTCTCCGATGCGTCGTTAGAGGCATACGGAGCGGCACTCTATTTAGTACAACGAGAGGGGGCTCGCAAACCCAGACTCGCCTTCAGCAAAGCGAAGTCAACGCCACCAGATTCAGCATCAGTTCCCAAACTAGAAATGACAGCTGCGAGACTAGGAGTTAGGGCTACAGCCTACCTAATGGATGCTATTCCCAACATAGTGGAGACGCACTACTGGACGGATTCCATGGTAGTGCTTGGTTGGCTACATAACGAAAGGACAAGATACCCTATATTCGTCGCGAATAGGGTGGATGAAATAAGGGCGATCACAGAACTGGGAAGGTGGCACTATTGCCCAACGGACGAGAACCCTGCGGACTTGTTATCAAGGGGCATGGTACGCCACACTTTCTTGAAGAAGGAAGTATTGTGGCAACACGGGCCACAGTTTCTGATCGATAGGGAGGCCTGGCCACCGATGAGAAAGGTGGACCCGGGCTCAGGAGAAGTTGTGTTAGAAGGAGAAGAGGGAGATTCAGAGGGAGAAGAGATATACTCCCAGATGGTGAGGGAGATTAGGGACGTGCAACCAAAACCAGGAGAACTGTGCGATAACCCGATGGATAAACTCCTTAGCTACAGTTCTAGTTGGTACAAGACCAAGAAATTAGTGGCGTACTGGAGAGCCTTCGGTAATTTCCTCAGGGGAGTTGGCAAAGACGTGAAGGTTAGAATGGCAATAGATCCGGAAGGAGCGGCTAAAGCAGTCATCCGCTACGAGCAAAAGAAGAACTACGGCGACGAGGTGGAGCGCGTCGATAAACAACAGCATCTCCGACGGGACAGCGAGCTGATCACGCTGTCGCCACAACTTAATGATGACGGGATCCTAGTAATGAATTCTAGGGTGGGATACAACAACAGTATCGTTGTTCCACCGAAGCCCATCATCATCCCCACAGGATCGCCGATAGTCCACCAGATTATTTGGGACTCCCACAAGTCGATATTGCACGAGGGCACCAACCGAACCCTCACGGAGAAAAGGAGGACCTTTTGGGTCAAACAGTTGAGGAAGAAGGTAAAGGCGGTAGTGGGGCAGTGCCAGACCTGCCGACGAGCGAAGAAGGAGCGAGCCATACAGGAGATGGCACCACTACCAGCGAGTAGGGTAAGACAGCACGACCCGCCATTTACACATTGCGGTGTGGACATATTCGGGCCGATAAAGATCAAAGTGATGCGGCACACGGAGAAACGCTACGGTATTATCTTCGTATGTAATAACACGCGGGCGGTAGGGATAGAACTCGCCCAGGACGCAACCGCATCGGCATTCATTAATGCCTTAGAGAGGTTTAGAGACCGCAAAGGTGGGACAATCGCAGTAATATACTCCGACAACGGGACCAACTTTGTGGGGGCGGAGAACGAAATGGCAGAGGCCTTGGATATCTTGGAAGGAGAGGAAGTCAGGGCAGCCATGAGGCGACGACAAATAAAATGGGAGAGGAGGACGCCGTATGCACCGCATACCCTAGGATGCGTCGAGAGACTCGTGGGTAGTTCAAAGCGTCTGATGACGAAGTTGATGAACACCCATATGGTTACGGAGGACGTGCTAAGGACAGTACTTGCGAAGTGTGAGGGTATCATTAATAGCAGACCGCTATATCCAGAGAATGATGACCCTGAATCACTAGACGTGCTGACGCCAAGCCATTTCCTAATGGAAAGGCCAGTGACCATCGACATGCGGGGTGTAGACCCAGATGACATACACTCACGCCAGAGTTGGAAAGTCGCTAAGACGATAAGCGCAGAATATTGGAGAAGATGGGTTGAGGAATACCTACCCATGCTTCACAGAAGAAGTAAGTGGAGGAAGACGAACAGAGAGCTGAAAGTGGGTGATCTCGTGATCGTCACGGATGATACCATCATCAACAACCAGTGGCGGTTGGCGAGAGTTGTAGGCACTTACTCCGACGAGGACGGAAGAGTCCGATCGGTAGAAGTGCGGATAGGTGGCAAGATAGGTGCAAAAGACAGGAAAACCTACAGAAGGGCTGTAGGGAAGTGTTGTCTTCTAGAGGGAGCACCTTAGTGTAGAGTATGAGAGGAGTTTAGTCGCCCAAATTTTGGACTGAGGGGGGTGGGATTGAGGGCGAGACGCCCTTCCCACACAAAATAAAATAAAAAAAAAAAATAATAACAAATATAAATAATAGGTACGCAGTAAGTAGGCAGATAGAAGTTAGTTAGTTGAGTTAGATAGAGGTTAGTAAGAGGGTACGTAGTATCGTCAGTTAGTTAAGTGGAGTTAGAGGTTAGTAAGAGGGTACGTAGTACCATTAGTTAGAGAGTTAGTAAGAGTTAGAGGGTACGTAGTACCGTTAGTTAGAGAGTTAGTAAGAGTTAGAGGGTACGTAGTACCATTAGTTAGAGAGTTAGAGGGTACGTAGTACCGTTAGTTAGAGAGTTAGTAAGAGTTAGAGGGTACGTAGTACCGTTAGTTAGAGAGTTAGTAAGAGTTAGAGGGTACGTAGTACCGTTAGTTAGAGAGTTAGTAAGAGTTAGAGGGTACGTAGTACCGTTAGTTAGAGAGAGTAAGAGTTAGAGGGTACGTAGTACCGTTAGTTAGAGAGTTAGTACGAGTTAGAGGGTACGTAGTACCGTTAGTTAGAGAGTTAGTAAGAGTTAGAGGGTACGTAGTACCGTTAGTTAGAGAGAGTAAGAGTTAGAGGGTATGTAGTACCGTTAGTTAGTTAGAGAGAGTTAGAAGTTAGTAAGAAAGTACGTAGTACTAGTTAGTAAGAGATAGAGGTAGAAGGGTATATATAGTATAGATATTAGTCAGTAGTTAGTAGCGAGAGGGGGGCATATGAGTACAGCTGGATAAATCGTGTAGGCCGCGCGACATATACTGTTGAACTGCACAAGCCCACAGAGTAGGCCAGAATGTGGATTAGGAAATAGAACAATCCATAGGCAATAGTAAGTAGTAGGACAGTAGAATTAAAAATTAAGTTAAAATAAAATAAGAATAGGGCTGAAAATTAGCAAATGATGGTAACAGTAGGAAAGAAATTCTGGAACATAATAAAAGTAACTGACAAAATTCGCAATTTAGGTACAATTTGGTAGCTACAGAAATAAAGCAGTGTAAAATAGGCAATAACTCAGAAATTCAGAGAGAGATAGGCCATCAAACTGAAATAAACCATCTAAACCTGTCACTCATCCTATAGCGCCTTGGTAAGGCACCACCCAAAGGGTGAGCGATCGGGCAGAGTTCGAGATGGCAAGCAAACTTGTGCGAAAGAGAAAGGCGGAGCAAGGAGGAAAGGAGATACTGGTGGATTTCACCAAGAGGCATCCGGAAGAGAGGACGAGGGGATACTATGACCAGTTAGAAAAGGGTCACGCAGCACGAGCGCTACAGGACCACTTCAGGGAGATGCATGAACAGCGACTGGTAGGGACCTACGGGACGCCGTCGCTGGACAACGTGATCTTCGAGCATTTCCACTACGTGGTGAAAGGAGACGAGGCGAAGTTCGGGATTCCGAAGTACACGAGAGAGTCACCGAGGAAAGATTGGAAGAGGTTCATAGAGTCCGTCAACAGGGGAGGATACATGATCCTAGACGACGAAGGGACTGTGGAAGATGAGGAGGGTTCAAGGAGAGGATCGGTGGGATCGGCTAGAACCATACTCCTACATTTGGCCGCGCCAAATGGGGACATTTTCCTGTTTGACCTGGGAACGTATGGGAAGAAGGATGGGCCGAAGTTGGACCGGCTGCCGAGGGCGGTGCAGGTCCTAATGAGGGAGAAGTCGACGACGAAAGTGGGATCGGCCATTCGCAACGACGCGGAGAGAATCATCGGTCCGGACGCCACCAACCTCCTGGATATGCAGAAGGTCTTCATGGCTATGACAGCACCAGACGGGTTGGGACTAGTCGAGAACACAGGCCAATGCGGAGTGGTGGCAATGGGTCAGCTATTGGGGCTTGTATGTCACAAACCGATGGACTGGGGGAAGTTCAGGGAAGAATACGGAGCAGAACTAGCGAACTCGCTGAAGTGGGGAGCGAGACCGGGAAAGTAAGAGGTGTATCAATTCCGAAGAGGAGCAATAAAGGTATATCAGAAGCGATATATCCTGCAGGAAGATTGGATAATGATAAGTTTGCTTAATTTATTCATAACCGTGGTTATCGAGAGGGAACCAGCGGCATTTCTGTTATCGGGATCACCCCTAAGCTACAGAAGAGCCTTTAAGACGGCTTTCGATGGTCTGGTAGACCACCCGTAGCTGAAGGGCGAGTCGGTGTACTACAACAGCCGACATCTGATAGACGGGGGGATAGATACGCCGTATCAGAGATGGGAGGAGCTAGAGACGGATAGACGAGAGGCGAAGCGACTGGAAGAAGTTGCTAGACGGGAGAGGAGAGAAGCAGAGGAAAGGGAAGAGGAAGCTAGGACGCAGAGCTACTGCTTCGAGGAACAGGCGGGCCTAGACGAACTTCGTTGGACTTCGTCAGAGAGTTCGGGGGAGTCTCTAGGGCGAGAACTGGGATGGACGGTGGGATCACCGAGACAGTCGACGTTGGGGTTGCAAGCGATGCCCATACCAGCGGGCGCCGAGGGCGACCAACCGCTGAGGAAGTTAGGGGAGCTAGAGGGATGGAGAGCTACGGGCGAGAGCCAAGGCGGGAAGGCACATAGTGGATCCACCGGGATACCGGGGTTGGAGCCGCTGCCAGAGGAGGACGAAGACGACGACGAGTTCGGAGAGATGCCACCCATCGGGAGGATCGGCCACTCGGACACGGGCTGGGTTGGCGGGAGGGTGGTGACGGCCAGTGGGGCGAGGGCCTTCTGGGATAGACCCAGCAAGCGGGCCTGGGTGCACGAGGAGCCGGCGATGGATTTCGCGGGGAGCACTATCAGGTTGGGCAAGCAACCGGGGACGGCACCACGAGTAGTATTCGGGGAGACGATGCCCGAGAGGGGCGAGGAAATCGACGTAGACAGGGACACTAACGTCCGGAAGTTCGCTTACCAGCGACTCCACAGACCGCGGAGATCGCTTGGGACGAGGGACGAGGTGGGGCGGGAGACATTGGTACTCGGTTGTGATTACTGTGGGAGACAGACCCACCAGGAAAGGAGCTGTTTGTACCGGTTCCAGAAAGGGACCTTTTGTCTCTATTGCCGCGAGTCGAGCCACAGGATGGGGGCGTGTCCAAGGTTGCATAACTGATGTTCGAAATGTAACTTTCGGGGACATTACGGACGCCAGTGCGACTGGATGGACGACGAAGAGAAGTTTAGGGTCTTCGAGGAATGGGCCGATGTCGGGGCGATGACTCGGCAACGTATGAAGGCCCAGGAGTTCCGGTGGGGCTTTTTTAACATCAATCAGGAGGCTCACATGGAGATTATCAAACGGAGGCTTCCGTTTTTTTTTTTTTTTTTTTTTTTTTACATTAATATTTCTTTAATTACGGGCAAACAGGGCAAAGCCCTATATCCTGCCCTCACGGGTTTGTTACATGATACACCACCAACAAATTCATGATAAACATACTATTATTAAATATAGATATATTATTTCTGTACAGACAGATATTTGCAGCGCATACCCAACACGAGCGCCGGTGAAAACCTCACAGTTACAATCCTAGTCATAGCTATGGCTAGTCTAGGCTATTGTATATTCCACAATTACCCTACATACATAGTTAACAAGAAGTGTAGAAGAGCAAAGTTAAATTAGATATATTACATACAACAAATAATTGTGCGTTGTTATACTGTACGTACATATAAATAGTTCCAACACGAAAGTGAATGCTCTCAATTTATTCACAGTATATTTAGGTCCAAAAATACATTTGATTAGAAGTGCTAATTTATTTATTAATTTGGAATTTTTTGTAGTTCTCTACACACTAGAGCCTTTATAGTTTATATTTCAACTGAGCTAAATCGTTTAGAGTCCAATATATATTTTGATACCGCATTAATAAGTTTGTTCAGATCCTTACATTTCTGGCCGTATAGGATTGATTTTAATGTGATTGGTAAGTTTAGTGAGTTTAATTTGTCAACTAGGTTATGGCGGTGACTGGTGAATTCGGTGCATGAAAAGAAAAAGTGGTCTGGTGTTTCTCTGGTATCTAATCGGCAGAACGCACACGTAGGGTTATCACTCAGGTGTCTATTAACCATATGGTCTGCAAGACAACTACGTTCCAGGCGTAGCTGGGCCAGAATAATCTGCACCGTTCGCGTGCCGGCATTAAAATAAGGATTGTCCTTTATAGTATTGGACAAACTGGATTTAAGTAAATGTGGCAACTTTGCCTGCATAGTAGATGAAAGTGAGTTCCAGGCACTGGTTGTTGAAGGGAAAAACGAGTTAAGATACAGTGATTTATGTGCCGAGAATGAGGTAAAATTTGTTTCGTTTCGAAGTTGGTATCTGTGTCCGTCACCTACCTGGGGTGGCAGGAGGTCAGTCAGGTATGCTGGGGCATGGCCGTGCACTATTTTACTCAGTGTTACCAAACAGTTGTTATTCCGGCGAGTAGATAAAGGTTGTATATTACACTCGTCGTACAACTTGACGTGTGATGTTCCCCGTGGTGCCCCAGTTGCCACACGTAAAACTTGCAACTCGAAGTCATCGAGTGCATCTGACTGTTCTTTTGTAATGTTACACCAGACAACATTACTATATTCTATGACCGGTCTAATATATGTTTTGTATATGGTCAGTATGGTCTGCCGTGGTAGCTTGTACTTAAGGCATTTTAAGGTTGCTAACTGTGGTGCTACCTTATCTAAGATATGTGAAACATGATCGGCCCAGGTAAGTGTAGAATTAAGTACTTCCCCTAGATGCTTGTGTGTATCTACATTATCGAGCTGTTCGCCCATGAGATATAGGCTATGCTGTAGATGTGATTTGTTGGCTGGGATGGTCATAGTATGAGTTTTATCTGGATTAAATTTAACAAACCAATTGCAGGCCCACCTGTGGAGACTATTAAGTTCTGAATTCATAAAATGAGCAGAAACTGCAGGATGGGCAATTATACTGTAGATAGTAGTGTCATCTGCAAAAAGTGATACATTAGCTAACAGGACAGAGACTAGATCGTTGATATAAACTAGAAACAGCAAAGGTCCGAGGATACTTCCTTGGGGGACCCCCGCTTCGATCAGCCTTAGCACTGATTCTTTTCCATCAAGTACAACCCTAAGAAATCTATTGTTCAAATAATCATAAAACCAGTTAAGGAGGTTCCCACGAATCCCCGCTCGATGTAGTTTGTATACCAGACCCCGGTGCCAGACTCGGTCGAAGGCTTTCGAAATATCACAGAAAATTATACGAACGCCATCGCCCTCGTCCCAGGTCTGGCACCAGGAATGGTATAAATGGAGCAACTGAAAGACACAGCTGTCGCCCCTATTTCGATAAGCAACATAAAAGTGAAATCGGTCTGTAATTTGAGCTTAAATGAGGTTCGTTTTTTTTATAGACTGGTATAACGTTACTGGTCTTCCAGCAGTCCGGGAAAATTCCTAAACGTAGAGACAAATTTAAAAGTGTGAGCAGAATAGGAATCAATACCGGAGCTAGGAATTTAATTGTTCTATTGCCTATACCATCTGGACCTATAGCTTTATTAGGATTAAGGTCATTAATTGCCTCAGCTATATCCTCATGGGTTAGTTCAATATCTTCTAATAACGCTTCAGATTCTTCCTGGTGATTGGTATTATTGGTATTGATACCGAAAGTTCCAAAATGCTGACTATCTGGAGTACCAAGAGTACCAATAGGATGACTAGTACCTGGAGTACCGAAGGTTCCAATAGGCTGACTTCCTGGAGTACTAATAGGATGACTAGTACCTGGAGTACCGAAGGTTCCAATAGGCTGACTTCCTGGAGTACCAATAGGATGACTAGTACCTGGAGTACCGAGGGTTCCAATAGGCTGACTACATGGAGTACCAATAGGATGACTAGTACCTGGAGTACCGAAGGTTCCAATAGGCTGACTTCCTGGAGTACCAATAGGATCACTAGTACCTGGAGTACCGAAGGTTCCAATACGCTGACTACCTGGAGTACCAAGAGTACCAATAGGATGACTAGTACCTGGAGTACCGAATGTTCCAATAGGCTGGCTACCTGGAGTACCGAAGGTTCTATTAGGCTGACTACCTGGAGTACCAAGAGTACCAATAGGATGACTAGTACCTGGAGTACCGAATGTTCCAATAGGCTGACTACATGGAGTGCCAAAAGTACCAATAGTCTGACTACCTGGAGTACCAAGAGTACCAATAGGATGACTAGTACCTGGAGTACCGAATGTTCCAATAGGCTGGCTACCTGGAGTACCGAAGGTTCTATTAGGCTGACTACCTGGAGTACCAAGAGTACCAATAGGATGACTAGTACCTGGAGTACCGAATGTTCCAATAGGCTGACTACATGGAGTGCCAAAAGTACCAATAGTCTGACTACCTGGAGTACCAAGAGTACCAATAGGATGACTAGTACCTGGAGTACCGAATGTTCCAATAGGCTGGCTACCTGGAGTACCGAGGGTTCTATTAGGCTGACTACCTGGAGTACCAAGAGTACCAATAGGATGACTAGTACCTGGAGTACCGAATGTTCCAATAGGCTGACTACATGGAGTGCCAAAAGTACCAATAGTCTGACTACCTGGAGTACCAAGAGTACCAATAGGATGACTAGTACCTGGAGTACCGAATGTTCCAATAGGCTGGCTACCTGGAGTACCGAAGGTTCTATTAGGCTGACTACCTGGAGTACCAAGAGTACCAATAGGATGACTAGTACCTGGAGTACCGAATGTTCCAATAGGCTGACTACATGGAGTGCCAAAAGTACCAATAGTCTGACTACCTGGAGTACCAAGAGTACCAATAGGATGACTAGTACCTGGAGTACCGAATGTTCCAATAGGCTGACTACATGGAGTGCCAAAAGTACCAATAGTCTGACTACCTGGAGTACCAAGAGTACCAATAGGATGACTAGTACCTGGAGTACCGAATGTTCCAATAGGCTGGCTACCTGGAGTACCGAAGGTTCTATTAGGCTGACTACCTGGAGTACCAAGAGTACCAATAGGATGACTAGTACCTGGAGTACCGAATGTTCCAATAGGCTGACTACATGGAGTGCCAAAAGTACCAATAGTCTGACTACCTGGAGTACCAAGAGTACCAATAGGATGACTAGTACCTGGAGTACCGAATGTTCCAATAGGCTGGCTACCTGGAGTACCGAGGGTTCTATTAGGCTGACTACCTGGAGTACCAAGAGTACCAATAGGATGACTAGTACCTGGAGTACCGAATGTTCCAATAGGCTGACTACATGGAGTGCCAAAAGTACCAATAGTCTGACTACCTGGAGTACCAAGAGTACCAATAGGATGACTAGTACCTGGAGTACCGAATGTTCCAATAGGCTGGCTACCTGGAGTACCGAAGGTTCTATTAGGCTGACTACCTGGAGTACCAATAGGATGACTAGTACCTGGAGTACCGAATGTTCCAATAGGCTGACTACATGGAGTGCCAAAAGTACCAATAGTCTGACTACCTGGAGTACCAATAGGATGACTAGTACCTGGAGTACCGAAAGTTCCAATAGGTAAACGCACAGATGGAATGTGCTTAACTAAATTAGTTATATGTGACTGCTCGGCAAAAAATGTACTTAAGCATTCAGCCTTGTCTTGGGCCTCTGTATGGACCTTATCGCCGTCAATTAAGAATGGTATGCGTAGTGTTTTAACACGACCGAGGGTAGCATTAACGACACTGTACCACTTCTTTGGGTTAGACCTTGTACCATCCTGCAGCTGACTATATAAGATTTTATCATGTTCTCTTTTTGAAACTTTAACTTGTTCTTGCACATAATTACGAAAATGTCTAAATTGTTTCCAGGACTTCGAATTGTCTACCGTACCTTTTGCCCTACTATGAAGCTTTTCCCTACGGCGGAACAACGCCCGTAGGTTAGCATTAATCCAAGGTGGGTCTGACTGACGTGTTTTAACTACTTTATTTTTAATAAATTGAGTTCTACCTTCGATAAGTACCCGAGTAAGTTGTTTTGCTAGCATATTTGGGTCGTTCTTTATAACATCATTGAAACATGTATTTGAATCCACATAGTTACTGTAACCATGCCAATCAGCAGTTTTATATAACCAATGCGTGCGTGAATGTAACGGGGGTTTTTTTATGTTAAAATTAAATATAGCTAAGGTTGGGCAGTGATCAGAAACCTCCCGAACAGGATCACCGAAAAACAACTTATTTGGTACTTGAGAGGAAGATAAAAATGGATGAAGGTCAGAAAAAATTAGATCAATACAGGATCCAGACGCCGGTCTAGTAATTTTGTTAATAAATTGTTTGGCATTTAAGGAGCAGCAGAATTGTTGTATAATTAGTGGAGCGGAATTTAGACAATCGGTGTTAAAGTCTCCCAAAAGTATAAAACCACTATATTTCTGTGATTGAAGTACAGTAGTGATTTTATCTTGTAGGTCAAGCCAGAACGCCTGAGAGGGGCACGTTGGAGTGTACCCGCACACAAATAATATTTTGAGTTTATTAACCCAGACATCAATAAATATTAATTCACAATTTGATGTGGAGACATTATATTTGGGTCGGTTAATATGTGGGAGGTCTTCCCTTATGAGAAATCCTACTCCACCATATCCTGAATTATCACTCCGTGGATTAACATACAAACGATATCCCGGGAACTTTTCCTCCAGTTGCTCACTTTTACATGTATTCTTTTTAAGCCAAATTTCAGAGAGTGCAATAATATCACATTCCTTTTCATTGAAGAAATTGTTCAAGGAATCGATTTTAAAATTTGGATTTTCTGTTGGAAATAAACTACGTACATTGAGGTGAGCAATATTAAAAGGCCCGGGATTTTGTTCAATATCACCGGAAAGCAATAACCTTTGTGTTGGGACTAACGATGAATATATATTTTGCACACATCCACAAATATACGACCTACGCTGGTTAAATGGTGTGGAAAAACAATTCAGTGTGCTGCCGGTCAGCGACTCCACCACCGCCCAGGAGTTGTCAAAAACTAAGAATTTTAATTTTCAGAGTATTAAAACGTGAGAGAACTGGTCGATGGAGGTGCCAATCGGCAGCACACAATACAATTATGAAAAGACTGCGGAGAGGAAGCCACCAAGGCGCCCAGGGTAATACGCAAATGTCCGTCAATAGGTTTAAGATACAGTACATAACATTTTGTTCAAATGGTGGTGTTTTTAGATAACAAAACCCTATTTTATATAAAGTTAATAAGCTGTTGCTGGGCTGGAAATTCAGGCCACAAGCAAACAAGGTACTTAGAAGTAAAGTTTCTAAAAGTTTCTTTGGACCTACACCTAATATAAAACTTCGTAATCCTACATTGGATAGTTCCATTCCAAACACAGGCTCGAGTACCAGTCAGTAGTCCTTTTCCCACCATTGTTTAACTTTCTCCCTTACATTCATATGTATAATGCGATAGTATATATTACTTACTAATTTAGGGTATAGGGATGATTATTGCAAGTCGCTGAACCTATACTGTATACGGGGACCGATCTAGGATCAATCATTCTCCTTCAGAAACACTGTTGTAGTACGATGAGCCCGACGATCTACCGGTTAAGGTCCCGTCGGTTTCTTCCTCCTCAAGGTTAACCGTGCTGCTCCTCGACCTCGTTGAAATCATGTGAGAGTTAGGAGTTCCCGATGCAGCCTTTCTCCCTTTTCCTGTAGGGGCGGCTGTTCCACGGCTGGTACTCCTGGCGTTGCTGGATGATTTGTTGTTCCGGGGAATCCTCGTGTTCCTCCTCGCGCGATTGAATCCGACTCGTATTCGTGGTCTTTGCTTCCTGGCTTGCCCAAGAAGCTCTTGTAGAATCATGTAAGTCGACGGTATCGGGATGGGTGGTGGAGAACCCTCCGGGAAGATGGATCTGAGATCCTCAAATGTTCCAACAGTTAAACCGTCGTCATCATCCTCGTAATGGGTGATTATAATGTCGCCGTTGATCACATGAGCACTGTAGATGGCTCCTTTCTTCTTTAGCTCCTTCGCGAATTTAAGCAGCTTCATCCGATACGGAGTTAGTTGATCTGACAGATAAACGCCTTTCGGTAGGTTCCTTAAGTTGCGGAAAGCCTCCGATCTGGCACTGTGGCCGATAAAGCGCACGATAATTGGTCGCGATAAGCTCGCGTCAGCGGAAGATTTGGGGAATTGACCTAGGCGATGGCAAACGTCGATTTTATCGGTATTAACATTCAGATCGGTAAGGATGTCCTTCACCAATTTCAGACAGGAATCACGCGACTCGTTGGCGGACTCACTAACACCATGTATAAGCACACAGTTACGACGGTAATATTGATTCTGTTGATCACCGGACAAGAACATTTCTAGGAGAAGTTCTCTTTGGCTATAGACTTCATCTTTAACCTCGTCGACTCTTGCATTTATGAGATCGAGTTTGTGAGTAATATCCTTATGAAATTTCTTGTTTTCCTCGCTTAGATCCCTGAATTGGTTAGACAAGTCTTTAATAGCAGCGCTGATTTGATCGTTTGAGGTAGTTTTCCCTTCGGATTGTTTCGTAGGAGGCATGTTCTGTATTGTGATTGGTTTTTGGTCAGCTTACTGCATACTGATTTAGGGGGGTATTTAGGCTACCGGTACTGGTGTTTATCTACAGTTCATACCTACCGGTATCAAGCCTATATATATACGGTTTTCTACTTTTATGTTGTACAGCAGTTAGAACCAGTACTCCTATATGGAGTCCATCAATCAGCAGTTAGAACCAGTGCTCCTATATGGAGTCCATCATACAGCAGTTAGAACCAGTACTCCTATATGGAGTCCATCATACAGCAGTTAGAACCAGTACTCCTATATGGAGTCCATCATACAGAGAACCAGTACTCCTATATGGAGTCCATCATACAGCAGTTAGAATCAGTACTCCTATATGGAGTCCATCATACAGCAGTTAGAAGCAGTACTCCTATATGGAGTCCATCATACAGCAGTTAGAATCAGTACTCCTATATGGAGTCCATCATACGGCAGTTAGAACCAGTACTCCTATATGGAGTCCATCATACAGCAGTTAGAATCAGTACTCCTATATGGAGTCCATCAATCAGCAGTTAGAACCAGTACTCCTATATGGAGTCCATCAATCAGCAGTTAGAACCAGTACTCCTATATGGAGTCCATCATACAGCAGTTAGAACCAGTACTCCTATATGGAGTCCATCATACGGCAGTTAGAACCAGTACTCCTATATGGAGTCCATCAATCAGAAGTTAGAACCAGTACTCCTATATGGACCCCATAAATAAGAAGTTAGAACCAGTACTCCTATATGGAGTCCATCATACAGAGAACCAGTACTCCTATATGGAGTCCATCAATCAGCAGTTAGAACCAGTACTCCTATATGGAGTCCATCATACAGCAGTTAGAACCAGTACTCCTATATGGAGTCCATCATACAGCAGTTAGAACCAGTACTCCTATATGGAGTCCATCATACAGAGAATCAGTACTCCTATATGGAGTCCATCATACAGCAGTTAGAATCAGTACTCCTATATGGAGTCCATCATACAGCAGTTAGAACCAGTACTCCTATATGGAGTCCATCATACAGCAGTTAGAATCAGTACTCCTATATGGAGTCCATCATACGGCAGTTAGAACCAGTACTCCTATATGGAGTCCATCATACAGCAGTTAGAACCAGTACTCCTATATGGAGTCCATCATACAGCAGTTAGAATCAGTACTCCTATATGGAGTCCATCATACAGCAGTTAGAACCAGTACTCCTATATGGAGTCCATCATACAGCAGTTAGAACCAGTACTCCTATATGGAGTCCATCAATCAGCAGTTAGAACCAGTACTCCTATATGGAGTCCATCAATCAGCAGTTAGAACCAGTACTCCTATATGGAGTCCATCATACAGCAGTTAGAACCAGTACTCCTATATGGAGTCCATCATACGGCAGTTAGAACCAGTACTCCTATATGGAGTCCATCATACAGCAGTTAGAATCAGTACTCCTATATGGAGTCCATCAATCAGAAGTTAGAACCAGTACTCCTATATGGAGCCCATCAATAAGAAGTTAGAACCAGTACTCCTATATGGAGTCCATCATACAGAGAACCAGTACTCCTATATGGAGTCCATCATACAGCAGTTAGAACCAGTACTCCTATATGGAGTCCATCATACTGCAGTTAGAACCAGTACTCCTATATGGAGTCCATCATACAGCAGTTAGAACCAGTACTCCTATATGGAGTCCATCAATCAGCAGTTAGAACCAGTACTCCTATATGGAGTCCATCAATCAGCAGTTAGAACCAGTACTCCTATATGGAGTCCATCATACAGCAGTTAGAACCAGTACTCCTATATGGAGTCCATCATACGGCAGTTAGAACCAGTACTCCTATATGGAGTCCATCATACAGCAGTTAGAATCAGTACTCCTATATGGAGTCCATCAATCAGAAGTTAGAACCAGTACTCCTATATGGAGCCCATCAATAAGAAGTTAGAACCAGTACTCCTATATGGAGTCCATCATACAGAGAACCAGTACTCCTATATGGAGTCCATCAATCAGCAGTTAGAACCAGTACTCCTATATGGAGTCCATCATACAGCAGTTAGAACCAGTACTCCTATATGGAGTCCATCAATCGGAAGTTAGAATCAGTACTCCTATATGGAGTCCATCAATCAGAAGTTAGAACCAGTACTCCTATATGGAGTCCATCATACAGAGAACCAGTACTCCTATATGGAGTCCGTCAATCAGCAGTTAGAACCAGTACTCCTATATGGAGTCCATCAATCAGCAGTTAGAACCAGTACTCCTATATGGAGTCCATCATACAGAGAACCAGTACTCCTATATGGAGTCCATCATACAGCAGTTAGAACCAGTACTCCTATATGGAGTCCATCAATAAGAAGTTAGAACCAGTACTCCTATATGGAGTCCATCATACAGAGAACCAGTACTCCTATATGGAGTCCATCAATCAGCAGTTAGAACCAGTACTCCTATATGGAGTCCATCATACAGCAGTTAGAACCAGTACTCCTATATGGAGTCCATCAATAAGAAGTTAGAACCAGTACTCCTATATGGAGTCCATCATACAGAGAACCAGTACTCCTATATGGAGTCCGTCAATCAGCAGTTAGAACCAGTACTCCTATATGGAGTCCATCAATCAGCAGTTAGAACCAGTACTCCTATATGGAGTCCATCATACAGAGAACCAGTACTCCTATATGGAGTCCATCATACAGCAGTTAGAACCAGTACTCCTATATGGAGTCCATCATACAGAGAACCAGTACTCCTATATGGAGTCCATCAATCAGCAGTTAGAACCAGTACTCCTATATGGAGTCCATCATACAGCAGTTAGAACCAGTACTCCTATATGGAGTCCATCAATAAGAAGTTAGAACCAGTACTCCTATATGGAGTCCATCATACAGAGAACCAGTACTCCTATATGGAGTCCATCAATCAGCAGTTAGAACCAGTACTCCTATATGGCCATCATACAGCAGTTAGAACCAGTACTCCTATATGGAGTCCATCAATAAGAAGTTAGAACCAGTACTCCTATATGGAGTCCATCATACAGAGAACCAGTACTCCTATATGGAGTCCGTCAATCAGCAGTTAGAACCAGTACTCCTATATGGAGTCCATCAATCAGCAGTTAGAACCAGTACTCCTATATGGAGTCCATCATACAGAGAACCAGTACTCCTATATGGAGTCCATCATACAGCAGTTAGAATCAGTACTCCTATATGGAGCATCAATCAGCAGTTAGAACCAGTACTCCTATATGGAGTCCATCAATAAGAAGTTAGAACCAGTACTCCTATATGGAGTCCATCATACAGAGAACCAGTACTCCTATATGGAGTCCATCAATCAGCAGTTAGAACCAGTACTCCTATATGGAGTCCATCATACAGCAGTTAGAACCAGTACTCCTATATGGAGTCCATCAATAAGAAGTTAGAACCAGTACTCCTATATGGAGTCCATCATACAGAGAACCAGTACTCCTATATGGAGTCCATCAATCAGCAGTTAGAACCAGTACTCCTATATGGAGTCCATCATACAGCAGTTAGAACCAGTACTCCTATATGGAGTCCATCAATCAGAAGTTAGAACCAGTACTCCTATATGGAGTCCATCAATCAGAAGTTAGAACCAGTACTCCTATATGGAGTCCATCATACAGAGAACCAGTACTCCTATATGGAGTCCGTCAATCAGCAGTTAGAACCAGTACTCCTATATGGAGTCCATCAATCAGCAGTTAGAACCAGTACTCCTATATGGAGTCCATCATACAGAGAACCAGTACTCCTATATGGAGTCCATCATACAGCAGTTAGAACCAGTACTCCTATATGGAGTCCATCAATAAGAAGTTAGAACCAGTACTCCTATATGGAGTCCATCAATCAGCAGTTAGAACCAGTACTCCTATATGGAGTCCATCATACAGCAGTTAGAACCAGTACTCCTATATGGAGTCCATCAATCAGCAGTTAGAACCAGTGCTCCTATATGGAGTCCATCATACAGCAGTTAGAACCAGTACTCCTATATGGAGTCCATCATACAGCAGTTAGAACCAGTACTCCTATATGGAGTCCATCATACAGAGAACCAGTACTCCTATATGGAGTCCATCATACAGCAGTTAGAATCAGTACTCCTATATGGAGTCCATCATACAGCAGTTAGAAGCAGTACTCCTATATGGAGTCCATCATACAGCAGTTAGAATCAGTACTCCTATATGGAGTCCATCATACGGCAGTTAGAACCAGTACTCCTATATGGAGTCCATCATACAGCAGTTAGAATCAGTACTCCTATATGGAGTCCATCAATCAGCAGTTAGAACCAGTACTCCTATATGGAGTCCATCAATCAGCAGTTAGAACCAGTACTCCTATATGGAGTCCATACAGCAGTTAGAACCAGTACTCCTATATGGAGTCCATCATACGGCAGTTAGAACCAGTACTCCTATATGGAGTCCATCAATCAGAAGTTAGAACCAGTACTCCTATATGGAGCCCATCAATAAGAAGTTAGAACCAGTACTCCTATATGGAGTCCATCATACAGAGAACCAGTACTCCTATATGGAGTCCATCAATCAGCAGTTAGAACCAGTACTCCTATATGGAGTCCATCATACAGCAGTTAGAACCAGTACTCCTATATGGAGTCCATCATACAGCAGTTAGAACCAGTACTCCTATATGGAGTCCATCATACAGAGAACCAGTACTCCTATATGGAGTCCATCAATCAGCAGTTAGAACCAGTACTCCTATATGGAGTCCATCATACAGCAGTTAGAACCAGTACTCCTATATGGAGTCCATCAATAAGAAGTTAGAACCAGTACTCCTATGTGGAGTCCATCATACAGAGAACCAGTACTCCTATATGGAGTCCATCAATCAGAAGTTAGAACCAGTACTCCTATATGGAGTCCATCAATCAGAAGTTAGAACCAGTACTCCTATATGGAGTCCATCATACAGAGAACCAGTACTCCTATATGGAGTCCGTCAATCAGCAGTTAGAACCAGTACTCCTATATGGAGTCCATCAATCAGCAGTTAGAACCAGTACTCCTATATGGAGTCCATCATACAGAGAACCAGTACTCCTATATGGAGTCCATCATACAGCAGTTAGAACCAGTACTCCTATATGGAGTCCATCAATAAGAAGTTAGAACCAGTACTCCTATATGGAGTCCATCAATCAGCAGTTAGAACCAGTACTCCTATATGGAGTCCATCATACAGCAGTTAGAACCAGTACTCCTATATGGAGTCCATCAATCAGCAGTTAGAACCAGTGCTCCTATATGGAGTCCATCATACAGCAGTTAGAACCAGTACTCCTATATGGAGTCCATCATACAGCAGTTAGAACCAGTACTCCTATATGGAGTCCATCATACAGAGAACCAGTACTCCTATATGGAGTCCATCATACAGCAGTTAGAATCAGTACTCCTATATGGAGTCCATCATACAGCAGTTAGAAGCAGTACTCCTATATGGAGTCCATCATACAGCAGTTAGAATCAGTACTCCTATATGGAGTCCATCATACGGCAGTTAGAACCAGTACTCCTATATGGAGTCCATCTTACAGCAGTTAGAATCAGTACTCCTATATGGAGTCCATCAATCAGCAGTTAGAACCAGTACTCCTATATGGAGTCCATCAATCAGCAGTTAGAACCAGTACTCCTATATGGAGTCCATCATACAGCAGTTAGAACCAGTACTCCTATATGGAGTCCATCATACGGCAGTTAGAACCAGTACTCCTATATGGAGTCCATCAATCAGAAGTTAGAACCAGTACTCCTATATGGAGCCCATCAATAAGAAGTTAGAACCAGTACTCCTATATGGAGTCCATCATACAGAGAACCAGTACTCCTATATGGAGTCCATCAATCAGCAGTTAGAACCAGTACTCCTATATGGAGTCCATCATACAGCAGTTAGAACCAGTACTCCTATCTGGAGTCCATCATACAGCAGTTAGAACCAGTACTCCTATATGGAGTCCATCATACAGAGAACCAGTACTCCTATATGGAGTCCATCATACAGCAGTTAGAATCAGTACTCCTATATGGAGTCCATCATACAGCAGTTAGAACCAGTACTCCTATATGGAGTCCATCATACAGCAGTTAGAATCAGTACTCCTATATGGAGTCCATCATACGGCAGTTAGAACCAGTACTCCTATATGGAGTCCATCATACAGCAGTTAGAACCAGTACTCCTATATGGAGTCCATCATACAGCAGTTAGAATCAGTACTCCTATATGGAGTCCATCATACAGCAGTTAGAACCAGTACTCCTATATGGAGTCCATCAATCAGCAGTTAGAACCAGTACTCCTATATGGATTCCATCAATCAGCAGTTAGAACCAGTACTCCTATATGGAGTCCATCATACAGCAGTTAGAACCAGTACTCCTATATGGAGTCCATCATACGGCAGTTAGAACCAGTACTCCTATATGGAGTCCATCATACAGCAGTTAGAATCAGTACTCCTATATGGAGTCCATCAATCAGAAGTTAGAACCAGTACTCCTATATGGAACCCATCAATAAGAAGTTAGAACCAGTACTCCTATATGGAGTCCATCATACAGAGAACCAGTGCTCCTGTTAAACTCTGTACGTACTGCAGTAGCAATACAGGAAAAAACTCATTTATTTTGTGCCAATACATTTCTACCTAAACGGGTGGCCCTTCTAAATTGATTTAGATACTGTTCAGTTATGCGCATGCGCCAGGCCCATTCCATGTAGGTGATAAGAAGGGCGCTGTGATTGGCCATTTATCTGTTTGCTGGACGAATAAGAAAGCTAGTAGCTACTCATATCCAAGTAAAACCGGTTTACTGAATTTTATGCAATGTCAACGAGAACTTACTGGAACCGGTAAAAACCAGTTTTGTTATTATATGGTTGCAAAACAGACCTATATTCTTACAGTATTACTCTTCAAGATTTTATATTGAATTTTGTTTCAGATTGTATTGAATTTATCTTATATCCAAGTTCTGATTTTGTACCGTTAAATGTATTCGTACCTATAGATATGTATTAACCCAATTATTTTGTTTGTGTTGGTAATTTTGCAAATCAGTATGCGATAAAGACATCCAGTGATCGGTTCGGAATTAAAACCCCATTGTTTTAACATGAGAGGCGCATTCTCCGTCTAATATAATTATGGAGTGAGGAGGTCGAGCCGTACCGGCCGACTGCAGGAGCCCAAAATGGATGGATGATGTTACACAACACGAGTGAAACATAAGGGCAGTAAGTTGGACTGGGCAAGCCACAAGGGGAGGGGGGTCTCATTAGGTTGATGTACACAATTCCATTAGGTTAACTGGTGCTTTAACTATTTCCTGTACTTGGGTTTGGGCCAAATTGAACCGGGATACCCCATCATAATAACCACACAGGCATCACGGAAGTGCAAGGGGGGGAGAGTGTTGATATATATTTGGTATCAGCGCTCATCGTTTTGGCTTAGGTTTGGGTCTCATTGGGATACTAATATTCATTTCACTTCATCTTAAATATTTTGACTTTGTTGGGGGTGAGTAAGCTTATATACCAAGTTTCAGCTACAGCATTATTCACAGTCCAGAAATAAATGTATTTGGGTATTTAGATAGCTAATCATCTCTCTCACAATCATTAGTATGACACTCTTACAGTTACTTTACAGAGTAGAAGTGAAAATTAGAGATTTAGTATTGGTATTAGTATTTAGTATTAGTATTTAGGTTTAGTATTGCGTATAGTTTCCTTCCTTTTACTACCGTTGACAGCGGTGCGGTGTATAGAAATATACAGAATTTGTTTTAGTGGGAAAATTTAAGATAAATTGTTATTTATATTTGTTTGTTTACAAATTGTACTCGATACAACCCTTAACTATCGGCAGTTTAGCTTGCAGTATACGTGGTGGATAAGGGGCCATCACGCTAGTAAATTGTATTAAAGGTTGATAATATTAGCAGGCAGGCAGGGATTCCTCACCAACTGGAGTTTCCTTGTTGAGCTTTATATAGACCCGTTTATTGTTTTGTTTTCTTTCGAAACTGATACGTATTGCGATAATTTGATACGTATTCTACAGTGGTTATTATGTTAATAAATCTGCAATGTGCTTTAGCGAAATCTTTTTAACAAATTCTTAGCTGATTTGCGTTGTAAAAAATTATAAATAAATCACAGAGTTGCTATAGCGCCGCCGTTAAGTAAAGTTTGTATCGAGTTTGAAAGTTTGTAGAGCCAAAAGGGCTGCATTATAAGATTTACAAGAAATTAAAAAATTTATATTTCGCTCGAAATTGTTAGGATAAAATTAGGGTAAATCTACCAGACAGCCATCAAATTCTCTAATACAACTTACAGGAACATCACTTTCGTCACCGCAACCAATCCGGGATCTGGGGACGTTTGACTTGGTACGCAAGTGAACTGATCATTCACGAGGTTGGGACGTGGGACGGCGTCGTTTAGCAGCAATCACAGGTTGGTCGTAGTGTCGATAGGATTGTGCTTGTGGGATCTATAGTTCATTTGTGGCTGTTTGAAGGTTTGTTAAAATACTTATGCACAGTATTTGTGGCATACTTGTGCATACAAAATAAATTTGGTGTTGTAATTTTTAAGTAAAATTTAAATTACTTCCTTTTGTTGTGTCTTATTGTCCCACCATCCAGGGTCTCCTAAAGTCGAGCCAAGGCTATATTTATGAAATAAATAAAATATAAGATAATTGGAAATTAATTGAGTTGTAAAAGTTGTTTTATTTGAATTCACATTTGAATTGGTGTAATAATTTGTAAACTATTACAAGCAAAGAATTTCATTAAATTAAATTAAAATTAAAATTAAAAAATTTTAATCCATATAAAATATAAAAATCACAAAAAATGAGTCAAACAACAAATACCGACGTTCCGGTAACAGAACAATATGAGACTGCTGACGAGTCCAGTCAGCAATTAAACGTCACCACACCTGACGTAATTGAGACTATTAGTGCCCCTACCACACAGACAGTAGGTATCGTCCCTGCTTCTGGGTTTATAGTTCAGGGTGCTGCTCGACACCCTGATGATGAAATCCCTGATGCTGACAGCAGTGACGATAGTAACACATCCTTGAGGCATCCTACAATTAATAAAAGTGCAGGTGGTTACATGGGTAAGGTAACCAAGGCGACAAATAAATTAACCTTATGCCTAGACAGTGGATCCTATGACCCGGCAGATTTAGCCAGAATGCTAGATGAATATGATCAGCTGTTACACGTGCAAACAATCAATTTACAGAAGTTGGTGAGTATAGCGACCAAAGAGAGACAGTTTAGAACTCTGACATCCCTATATGATAAGTTGCAGGTAATTCGTAACCATTTCATAGATATGAATAAGCGTATAAATGTGCTTAGAGTAAATTACCGCGCTAGTTTGGAGGAGGGACCCGAAACCGAAACATTTGACTCTGAAGATTTTGAGCTAAATGAATGGTTTCAGGGTTTCAAGGGTAAGTTGGAGATATATCTTCATAAGAAGGGAGTGGTAGTACCTGGACTACCATTACCAACAAAGGAGAACGAAAAAACAGGTAAGATAACTGCTCATGTAGATGATAGTGTACCATCTCAGGTAAGTGGAAGGTGGTATCGACATAGCGAGTCAGTAAGTTCGCAGTCAATAACTGCATCGCAGCTGGACACAGTTAGAAGGTTAAGCGAAGATGGTCGCCGAGCCGAGATGGAGAAGTTACATTTTGAACAGAGCGAAGTGATACGAATAAGCACCGAGCTCGCGGAAGCTGAGTTGCAGACGATCACCCAAGATATTTCGCGCTTAAGTTTAGCAGGAGGCAGTAATATTGTGGACACCACAACTCGAGATGAAGCCACCAGGCGGGAGAGGGAAGCAAATGATCGTTTGCTAGAAATCGAGTGCGAAAGTGCTGAACGCGAGGCTCAACGCGCCCGAGCGGAAGCCGAAATTGAACACGCCAGGGCAGAGGCAGAACGTACCAAGGCGGATAAACTTGCAGCCATCGAACGGAGACGAATTGAGCGTGACACCAATGCTCAATTACAGCGTATTGCTGATGAGAATAAACGTCACGCACATGAACGGAAGATTGCCCGCCAAAGATTAGAGTTGAAGGAAAAACAAGAGGCATTGATCATCGATCAACGTCGAAAATTAGGGGAGCAGGAGCGCCACCGCAAAGCGAATGAGTTAGAGGATAATCGCCGTCGCATAGCCATGCAGTTAGAAGAAGCCAAGACAGCTCTTCGATGTCAGCGCGCCGAGTCATTGTTAAGTGGGATAGACCATGTTGCATCTTCCATAGAACGATACAATCAAACTCACGATAAGAAGGGAATGGAATCTAAAGTCCATTTTATTGAATCTTTTCATCGCCAGTTTGCAGGGAAGGGCTGGGTTAACCCAGAAGACGATTCTCCACCCAGCGTAATTTTGGAGCAACGACAGACCAGTGGGTCTGCGAGGATATTGAACTCCACCAATAGTAAGTGGCCTGACTACCCGCAACACCCTCGTGACCCCAAACACATGGACCAGTTATCTCCACACCATTTGTTAGGTTGTAAGTGCATAGAATGCCAGCAAATTTCACCCATTATAAGGGGCATTATAAATCCGGCAGATAATGGTGAGTCACGCGAGAATTTTAGGATGAAGGAGGATGAACAACTGGTGGATTGGGACTGTTCACATGATAACCGTAACTTTAGACTGAACGAAACAACAGAACAACGTCAAGTTGAAATGTATCAATTACAACAAGCCATCCAAGAAGGCAACCAGAGGATGATGCAAGAGGTAAGAGGCATTAAGGATCAGGTTCAACATATTGAAGGTAAAGTAAATCAAGAGTTTGAGTCTGTAAAGTGGTCGGTTCAGGAAGTGCAGGATAAAGTAGATAGTACTCAAAGAGAGCGTGAAAGGGTAGATATTCACACTCGAAAATTATCCGAGAATCTCCCTGAAGTAAACCCAATCACACTACCAAAATCCAAGGTTCAATCTCAAGCGATGGAATGTAACACAGATTCGGAGGAAGTATATGATCCTTCATCGACTGCAAAAGGAATGTATCCGGGATCGAGACCGCACTTTCAATCTAGAATATTTAAACCCGGCATGAAGTTGAACCAACAACCAAGAAATATTCGAGGTTCTTCAAATGTTGAAGGGAGTGGCTCAACGCCAGTATCAGTGATCGCATCAGAGTTATCTAAATTTGGTGCGAGACAGAGTCTCCCTCCACAGCAACCACCTTGTTTCACTGGATTACCGAAACACTGGAGAAGTTTCATTCATTATATAGATTCCTGTGTAGCGTCACAGGATTTTACATCACATGAGAAATTTTGTTATCTATACCAATTCTTAAAAGGGGAACCCAAGGAACTAGTAAGTACATTTGTGGGAGACGATAATGCCTTTGAATCTGCCTATGAGCGGTTAGTAACCACCTATGGTGGTAATGTTAGAATGGCTCGCTCAGTAGTTGAAGAATTGACAAAGGGAAATCCAGCCGTAACACCCATAGAAGTAGTGAAACTAGCCGATGCTATAAAATCAGCAATCAAGATTTTGCCAATATATGGGTGTGAGCATTACGGATCCAGACCGGATATTCTACGAGACATTATGAAACGACTTACACTGCGCCATAGGCGAAAGGTAAGGGGCCTAGAAAGCCGAGTAGAAGCTAGGGGGGAATCACTATCTATTAAACATATTTACGATGTAATATCAGCAGAAGGTGAGGCCGAGTTGAGGTCAAATTACCCTGAAGAGTATTTAGGAGTAGAAAGACGTCAGCAACTCAAATTTAAGAGCACAATGGTAAGTGCTGGTAACCCAGCATCATCATACAC
Organism: Nemertoderma westbladi; assembly: GCA_032718475.1. Lineage (NCBI taxonomy): Eukaryota > Metazoa > Xenacoelomorpha > Nemertodermatida > Nemertodermatidae > Nemertoderma > Nemertoderma westbladi. Next base: position 143,251 of record JAUCBJ010008077.1, read on the forward strand.
TTCCTTATCTGACCAAGAAATGACAAAGGTGAATTCGGCTGCGGGATATAGCGCCAAAATTAAAGTAGCGCCACCCATTGGACCCAAGGTAACTACAGTGCAACAATTGCCACCAGATTTTCGTGGATGTCAATATTGTCATCAATTGACTCAGAAATCAAATGACCACAAGCTGGTAGGGTGCAACCTGTTTTCCAAACTCGATGTAGAGAAACGGCGTTTAGCCATTCGGTCGCTAGACGCTTTCTGGAAGTGTTTAGGCACTGGGCATAAGCGGCGGGACTGTACCACCTCTAGCGTAAGTAAGGGATGCGTTGACTGTGGTCGATTGCACCACAGATTATTGCACACATCTCAACACACGCCTACTAAAAGATATCTACAGGACCATCCTAGAGTATTGACTAGACCTGCAAATACCACCAAGCGCAACGTAACATTTGCCCAAACAACCGATTTTGAGACTAATTACCAATCAGGTTCATCAAGTGAAGGTGAATACGAGTACAGAGAAACTTCAGAACCAGAAACTTATGCAACTGATTCGGAACCCAGCACCACCCTGCTAACTCGAACGCAGTCCGCTGCTTTCAGCATAATTCAAGTCAAAATTCAAGGTGAGTTTGGTTCTAAGCGCATATATTGTCTATTAGATCATGCATCTAACCAAAGTTACGTTGACGAGGAAGTGGCAAGTGTGGTCGCAGACATGGAAAAAACCAAGTCGACACTAATGGAAGTTGGATCATTACATGGACAAAAGGAAATTCCCATCAAGTATGTGAGATTGACAGTAGATTCGTTGCTACCAAGAACCAAACAGACTACCACAGAACAACGTATGTTACCAATGAAACATTTAAAATTTGCGGCTATACGTGATTTCACCCAACTATTGGGATCTGTGCCCATACCTGATAAGAAACAAAGGGAGTACTTTAAAGACTATAATATTCCCGAGTATCGCATAGATTATCGTAATATATCAATGATCATTGGAACGGATCATTTCGATGCTCACAGAGTCCTAGAGAGTAAGCCAACAAAGTGGAAGCCAGGTGAGCCATATTCTTGTAGAACATTGTTAGGATGGTACACTAGATTTCCTTTAGAATGGTTAGGAGTTATGGATCAAATACTACCTACCGACTCTTTCACAAAGATCAAAATGGTATAAACAAACTCGAAATCTGAAGCGTGGTGACATGGTCCTCATCGCAGATGAGGACATGAAACGGCGCGAGTGGTTAACAGGGGTCGTTGTGAAAACACATCCATCCCAAAATGGGATAATAAGAACTGTTTCAGTTAAAAGTATCAAAAATGACCTTCTACTGCGGCCAATCCAACAATTAGTATTGTTGGAAGAAGCACGCTACGAACACGGGGACTATATCATCCCTAACAAAAAGAAAGTTAAAAATGAAGCGGGCAAAGCGCCCACAAATTAATCACAAAATAATAACAAATTACATAATTGTGTATATGTAATTCCATGTAAGTTTAAAAAATACGAGTTTAACGTATATTGGGGCGGTGTATTCTGGAACCTGTAATTCCACTGCCTCATGTGTTATATTTGAAAAAATAAGTATGTTTTTTTTTGTTTGAATTATTAAAAATTATTATTTTTTTTTTTGAGAATTCGTAAGCATTTAATTTTTTGAAAATTTTAATTTATATTTAATTTATATAAAGTTTTCCGAAAATTAAAGTCTCTCCCTGAAATTAAGAAATAACAAACCTTGAACAAACAACACCAAAGTTATGTAGCGGTATTGCAAAAATTCAAACCAGCCATTAGATTCCCATATGTACAATTGGTCGATAATGCGACTGTCCAGAGTAGTGCGTGCTGTCGCGGCGTTGTTGAAACGGACCATGGGGCGGACCAACATGCGCACAGATCTTATATTGGTTGTTTCATTCATAAAGTTGTGAAACATAATAATATCATATTCATCCATTCTGGCGTTTATTTTAATTGGGAGGGAAATTAGGTGTTCCCAAATTTAATTTGACGTTAAAGGCTGACCTACCGAAAAAATTGTATCGACCGAGGTTGGGAAGGGAAATAAATTAACTTTGGGATTGATGATTCACAGTTAAATTGTAATAAACCTATATCTCTACTTGGAATGTTATATACTACGTAATGATATGGCTGGCTACTATGTCTCCATCGTTAGCGACCATTATAATGAAATCGAACCGCTATTTGGTTGGAATTACCATAATTGTGTAAAGAAACCCTTCAATAGATCGGGATGTAGGAATGAAATTCTATATAAACATAAACAACTCGTTGATTCTTGCGTCGAAGAAGTCATTGAGAAATGCGCGGCGACGGTTAAACCGGGAGCTGAATCCTATCCGAAGAAGGTTATTCGAAATGTACGGTCAGGACGGTGGTTGGCGCAACACAGAGGCTTCCGGGGCCAAGTCTTGGGGCGTGGTAAAGCACAAAGGGATAGAACGCCATCTGCGGCGGCAGGTATAGCGATTGGTCTTTGCCGATGTCGTAAACCTGCACGGGAAAATTTCCATATCTAAGAATCAAGTAAACTCTGAGACTCAAAGACATGTTTGCCCGATGCCCACCCAAGACCTGAAGGTGATACGATTTGCTCTATAATCAGAAAAAAAAGGGGGGGGGGGGATATGTAAAGGGGATCCTGTTATTACATAATTATTGTGCATTCAGTAAATTTGCTTTATTTTAAATGATAGTATATATTTTGTAAACTTGATTGCACTGTACAACAAATATGTGTTATTTCTTTGAATCATTTTCCTCCAACATATCATTATAGTGTTATTGTTTATAGCGTTACTAAGGAATATGTTTATTACCATATTTATTTTAAAAATTATACACCATTATAATAATGTTTGAAGGCTTTATTGCAATGTAAAACAATTTGTGTTATTTCTTGATTGTGTAGTGTTATTGTTTATAGTGTTACTAAGCAACCAGGCAATATGTTTGTCACCCGAAAGAAGATAAAATTATTATATTGAAAGAAAGGCTTTATTATCTTCATACTATATTTAACACTTTATCTTGCGTAGCATGATAGCTCATTCGGTAGAGCGCCGGACTTTGAAAGTAATATGTCCAGGTTCGATTCTGTAAGAAAGATAATATTTTTTTTTTTGCAAATTCAGCAGAAACTTTATTTTTTGATTTTTTATGATAGTCATTATGAATGAAGTATTTAAGTATATTTTAGAATTATTTTGTGTTCATACGTCAAGACCCACCCGTCATGTTATGATAGTTTAATTTGGAATAAGTATTTTTAGTTAATTGAATTGTGCTTAATATAGGTCAGTTTAATTTGGAATAAGTATTTTAGAATTGAATTGTGCATAATATAGGTTATATGAAGGTTATATTTGGGGAAAACATCTTGCGACAATCATAATATCGCTGTTGATGTTTTCCGGGGCGGTGTTAAACTCTGTACGTACTGCAGTAGCAATACAGGAAAAAACTCATTTATTTTGTGCCAATACATTTCTACCTAAACGGGTGGCCCTTCTAAATTGATTTAGATACTGTTCAGTTATGCGCATGCGCCAGGCCCATTCCATGTAGGTGATAAGAAGGGCGCTGTGATTGGCCATTTATCTGTTTGCTGGACGAATAAGAAAGCTAGTAGCTACTCATATCCAAGTAAAACCGGTTTACTGAATTTTATGCAATGTCAACGAGAACTTACTGGAACCGGTAAAAACCAGTTTTGTTATTATATGGTTGCAAAACAGACCTATATTCTTACAGTATTACTCTTCAAGATTTTATATTGAATTTTGTTTCAGATTGTATTGAATTTATCTTATATCCAAGTTCTGATTTTGTACCGTTAAATGTATTCGTACCTATAGATATGTATTAACCCAATTATTTTGTTTGTGTTGGTAATTTTGCAAATCAGTATGCGATAAAGACATCCAGCGATCGGTTCGGAATTAAAACCCCATTGTTTTAACATGAGAGGCGCATTCTCCGTCTAATATAATTATGGAGTGAGGAGGTCGAGCCGTACCGGCCGACTGCAGGAGCCCAAAATGGATGGATGATGTTACACAACACGAGTGAAACATAAGGGCAGTAAGTTGGACTGGGCAAGCCACAAGGGGAGGGGGGTCTCATTAGGTTGATGTACACAATTCCATTAGGTTAACTGGTGCTTTAACTATTTCCTGTACTTGGGTTTGGGCCAAATTGAACCGGGATACCCCATCATAATAACCACACAGGCATCACGGAAGTGCAAGGGGGGGAGAGTGTTGATATATATTTGGTATCAGCGCTCATCGTTTTGGCTTAGGTTTGGGTCTCATTGGGATACTAATATTCATTTCACTTCATCTTAAATATTTTGACTTTGTTGGGGGTGAGTAAGCTTATATACCAAGTTTCAGCTACAGCATTATTCACAGTCCAGAAATAAATGTATTTGGGTATTTAGATAGCTAATCATCTCTCTCACAATCATTAGTTTGACACTCTTACAGTTACTTTACAGAGTAGAAGTGAAAATTAGAGAATATCGGCAAATTCATCCACGAGATAACCAGGTTTAGTATTGCGTATAGTTTCCTTCCTTTTACTACCGTCGACAGCGGTGCGGTGTATAGAAATATACAGAATTTGTTTTAGTGGGAAAATTTAAGATAAATTGTTATTTATATTTGTTTGTTTACAAATTGTACTCGATACAACCCTTACCTATCGGCAGTTTAGCTTGCAGTATACGTGGTGGATAAGGGGCCATCACGCTAGTAAATTGTATTAAAGGTTGATAATATTAGCAGGCAGGCAGGGATTCCTCACCAACTGGAGTTTCCTTGTTGAGCTTTATATAGACCCGTTTATTGTTTTGTTTTCTTTCGAAACTGATACGTATTGCGATAATTTGATACGTATTC